>JAOXJP010191657.1:0-12243 GCA_025762735.1 Platanus orientalis | reverse complement strand
TCAACACACCGACATCGTACATTGTGTTGACCAAAAAATAAATTTTTATAATGTACTTAATGTTTCGTGTCAGTATAGGAATATATCGTGTCGGTCCTAATAAACATGAACATATGTTGGAAGATATTTAAGATACTTAAAGATATTTGATACCATGCCTAGGAAGACGCATTTGAGTGCTTTGGGGTTCAGTTTGGTACAATCAAATTTGAAAATATATACAACCAAATGTCTTTGGAGGAAGAGGAAGCAAGGTTGAGGAGGGAAGAATAAGCTCAAGGGGAGTCTTAAACTTGAGGACACGAGAAGGCATGCGGTTCATGAGAAAAGCTACAGTTTGCACTGTCTCAAACCAAAAAGGTTTTAGGTATATTCATGGTAAACATGAGGGAGCAATTTCAAGCAAATGATGATTTTTCCGTTCAACAATCTCATTTTGTTATGGGGTGTCAGGACATATAGTTTGATGAATTATACTAGACTCATTAAAGAAGGAAGTAAGACCCCTAGATAAATACTCACCTCCATTCTTTTATTGAAAAACACGAACTTTAACATCAAATTGGGTAGATACAATTTGAATGAATGACTTTACTACAGAAAACACTTCACTTTTAGCTCTCAACAGGTACACCCAAGTGGCTTTACTATTATCATCAATGAATGTAATAAATAGCGGAAACCAATCAAAAACACCATAGGAGATGGTCCTCATACATCAGAATGCACTAGATCAAAAGGGGATGAACTTCTTGTATGGATGGTAAGATAAACTAAGGAACAATGCTTTGCCAGTTCACAATGTAATTGAGAATGAGGAGAACTTGATTAAAGGAACAATTGTTTAAGTAATGAAAACAAGGGGTAGCCGAATCTATTATGCCATTGTAACAACTCTTCAAAACTACTCTTATTCAAGTTCTTTTGTGGTGGTGTAACAACTTGCTGAACAGATGAAGCAATTGCAGACAGAGTATCTAATAAGTATAGACCATTCTTCTCAAAGCCCCTGCCAATAGTCCTCCCCATCTCCAAGTCCTGAAACACACTATAAGTGGGAAAGAAAGTGACACTACAATTAAGAGACTTTGTAATATGACTGATAGACAGAAGATTAAGGAAAATTTTGAGAACATGAAAACAGAAGACAATTGTAAAGGACCATCAACAATGTCACCTTTACCAGCAATAGAAGAGTAAGTTTCATCAGCTATACGAACCTTATCCTTCCCAGAACATACTTGATAAAATGAAAAAATGAATGACATACCAGTCATATGATGTGATGCTCCAGAATCAATAACCCAAGAACTAGATGGAGTAGAGATGGATGCATTAAGTGCGAATGTAGATGTACCTGAATACTCAACCAAGGAGATGGAAGTTGCAGGAGGATCTAATTAGGTTATAAAAGGACGAAATATCTCAACTTCCTCACGAGATAACAACACATCAGATGCAATGGATGTGAATTGGCTATTGGCGAACTAGCTACGAACAATGTCTCTAAAAACAATACTCATCTAAGCCTAGGAATTTGGATGACTATAGAGATCCAGCATATACTCTTGGTGTGACGACTACATCCACAACGTTCACATATCAATCCATCTTTTTCACTATACATACTATCAAAACACTACTTTGTTTTCTGTGAGATCTGGCTCTTTTCAAACATTTTGTATACTTAACACGTTACTTCTAACAAACACAATCAATACACAAGCCACACTTCTGATCTTCTTTGTTGATTTGGTCACACAAAGATCAACTTCCAAACACCATATGACACTCTAGTGTCACGGTTTTACATAAACCAAACACACAACCAACCACAAAATCCATAGTTCATATATATGTTATTGCCTTAAATAACACAACTACTATAATCAAAGAGCCTATATGTGATGGGACACGAGGGGACACGAGTTGTAGAGGATTCCTTACAACACAATCAGAACTTCATGATCACTGTTCCGAACCAAATCTAAGTGTTTAGGACTGAAGAGCATAGGTTGTTGTTACTGTGCCTGGTAGTAAGACCAACCTTGAAATCGAAGGATTTCTCTTGATCCTCAACCAAATCACTTGGGACTTGTTCGTAAAGATTTCTTTTGAAAAAACGGTCACTCCTTGAGCAATCGAACCAACTACTCTTCATGTGAGCAAAATCGCAAAATCGCAAAATCTTCACAAAACAAGGGTTTTCGAGTTATAGAAGAAAACTTCTCGAAAACCATACTTAAAGACTTCAAAAAATTTGGAAAAATCACCACAAATCCCTTCAAATCACCATGGTTTAGGATTTATAGACCTCGACCTCTAGCCACCTCTGACATATGTACAACTTGCTGACGTTAGCCGTACGGACGCTAACATCAATAGGGTTTTTGCTCGCCTTCTTCGTTTGTATGGCATGATCTTCTCTTGAATTGCTTTGATACCAAGTTGAAAGAGTTGGTATTGATTCACCTGTAATTGAAGAAAAGTGGAGAGAAGAAAGAGAAAGAGAGGAGAGAGAATAGGAGAATTGTAGTGTAGTAGTCTCTACACTCAAAGTATTATTTATACGTTTTGTTTTGATAGTATACCATATATAGTATCTAAAAAAAAGGGCGACCCAGTACATGAGGCTCCCACTAACGCGGGGTCTGGGGAGGGCAAGATGTACATAGCCTGATTCCCATTTCTAGAGAGGCTGTTTCCGTGACCATATATAGTATCTATACAATAAGATACAATAATTCCCGAATTCTTATACCCATACACTTCTACAGGTGGCAAGTTTGGTAATAGCAGACTTAATGCCCATTCTATAACTTCTACACCCATAGAAATGAAGTCCACAGTTCCAACTTCTGTGACTTCTTGCTCTTCAGATGAAGGTCTTTCTAGGGATGAGATTGGGGTTTTTCGGCATTGTCTCTCAGCTTGATCATCCTTCTGCTACCCCTACATCATATTTTACACACTTAGGTACATCTACGGCTGCCCTGTCTGCAATCTGTTTCTAGTCTATATTGTTCATGAATTATAGATTCAAAAGCCTCCCACCATATGCTGGTATGTCATATCTCTTCACATCCTATCATGTTTGGTCAGACAAGGGAAAAGTCCAAATTGCTAATGGTTCTCTTTCCTCTGAAGCTGATTAAGGTACTATTGATCTACACTTACCTTCTCTTTTTCATATTCCAAACTTACCCTTAATTTATTGTCCATCAATCATACTACTAAGAATCTTAATTGTTGTGTTATCTTTTTCCCTTCTCATTATATATTTTAGGATTTAGGGACAAAGAAAATGATTGGTTTGGGCCATGAGAAGAATGGCTTGTATCTCTTAGATTCCAGTTTACCAATAGCTACACTAGCAATTTCAGCAATAAAGAGGGATGTCTCTCCTTCTAGACTAGATGAGTTGTTCACTTGGCATCGTATGTTTCCTTATTTTTTTCTTATGTCCTCGACCAATCACCTTTTTCATCACTAAACCTTGAGGATACAATAAGAAGGAAAATTTTGTGAGACTAAAATTAAGGGATTTGGTGATATGGCTAATAGATAACAAATTCATAGGGAACTTGGGAATATGATGACAAAGGCATATCAAGAGTAGTTGAAGCATTCCCTTTACAAACAATGGAAGAGAGAGACCCCTCTATTATCCGAACCTTGTTTCATCTAGAATAAATATGATATGATGGAAAAGATGACATACCGATCATATGATGTGTAGCACTCGAATCTATGATCCAGGGATGACTAGTAGACACACTGTGAGGCAAAACTAAAGCACTCGAACAGGCAAAGCCATGTTAGACATACTTTAGTTGTATAATAATGTACTTCAAATTTGATGTAAGTCTTAATAAAGAGCATCTCTTGACAAGTGATTTGAGACATTCTTAAAATTTGTCCAAATAAAATATCACTCTGAATAATGAACTTTCACTTCTCAATACACATGCTACCACAAATAACTCTCCTCAAGGCTATAACTAGCCCAACTTCAAAGCAGCACTGATGCAGAGCAAGAAAGAGCTAATATTCAGATCTTATGGTTTTATCTAGGGGGTATTTTAGGAATCGTGAGTTTAAAATTTTTATATCGCATTTTTTTTTTGTCAATTTTAGGTTAATCTAGGTTAGTTTTTTATCAGTCAATTTAAGATTTTTTTATTTATTTCCAAATAGACTACGTTTTATTTAATTTTAAAGAAAGTGAAATAACTAATTCCATTTTTTCTTTAGGCCTTATATTGGAAGGTCAAAACTTACTGTTTGGGATGATTTTGGTGCCATTTGAAAGGTTATTCAATTATCTTTCCAATGAGACCATGATCTTGAGAATCTGATGTGATTTGGGAAATTTATGACCAAAATACTGGCAGGGTATCATTTAATATAGGATTTTGTTAATTTAGAAGTTTTATTTTTAGGATGTCTAATTAGAGTGGGATTTGGAAAGATTTGCATGTAAAGTCTATATATATGCTTGTAACCCACAATTTTATTAATGAAATTGATAAATAAAGAATTTTTTTGCTTTCCAGCTCTTAGCTAGTGTGTTCTTCCTTTGTGAAATCTAAAAACCAGGAGTGGTTTTTCCTAAAGGTGGATTCCTTAGGTTTATTCAAGCTTGGTGGAGGTCAAGATCCCTTGTTTTCGGTTTGGAAAAGCTTCAAATCAGGTCTTCATATTTTTATTTTTAATCTTTTAAGTTAAATTGTGTTCTTGCTTCTGTTATTTTACTTAGATTTTATTTGAGATTCTTAGCTATCATTTTATATCAACTTTGGTATCATCCCATTGTACTGCATCAATTTTGGTATCAGAGCTAGGTTCCCATTTAGTTCCATTCCAATGGGGTTTATGTGATATTTTGTGGTTATTACTTCAACCAGGTTATCTATGGTACGGTCTTTCAAAATCTATTTGAGATAAAGGCCTAAAACCTTGAAATTTTAGAAAGGACCCTAAACCCTGAAATTTTGGAAATGATCTTGAAGCGGAAGCTGTATGTAAAAGGCAGAATTGTTGGTTTATTCTTTTTCCTAGTTTTGAGCTAAACCCTAGAACTTTTGGAAACAGGCCCTGAAAGTTATGGAATTTCTGAAAATGTGAAACGGTTCTTGTAGTGAACACTGAATTTGTTTTTCCTTCTAGGAAGACAACTAAAATAGTGATTAATGGCTAGGTTGATCAAAACCTTATTTCTACATCTTGTGTTAAAGATCTCCTTCAAGATCTAAAAAATCAAAGATATTGTGGATATGTCATGGATTGTGTTATTGATATTCAATTCCATCAAGGAAAAAACTACTTTGACAGTGTTGAATGTCTAGTGTGTGATTTTCCCTTAACTGACACACCAATTATTTTAAGCAGGTGATGGATTGAAGAGAGAAAAGTTACTTTTAATAAAGAGATCCAAGTGTTGCTACTCTATAGCCATGATGTATGGTATTGTCTCCAACTTAAGCCTGTTAATAAGATTCCATCAGTGGTAACTGGAAGTGTTTAGAATTCCATACATAATAAGACCAAAAAAGTGTCAATGCAATTAAGAGCCTAAAATAGGATCCAGTGAAAACCCAGAATTGTCTAATGCCTAAGACAGGATCCAGTGAAAACCCATAATTGTCTAATGAAGAAAACAAGCCTACAACTAGTGTGGAGAGTGAGGATCTTGATGCGGGAAATATTGAACAAACTCGTGGTGGTTGCTAACACATGTTCCATTGCTGCCCTAGTTCATGATCAATCAATAGATGTGAAGCACATACAAGCCAAGAAAGAAAGTCAGCCTATTCTGATAGTTACACCAATCCATGAGCCTAAACAAAAGAAAAATGAAGTATTCTATAAAGTCTTTCCACTCCCTGACCTTTGTGAGACAAGAAGCTTATGGAAACATGGTTTGAGCTACTTCGAGTTATTGATCCTTTCCCACTACAAAACTCAAGGACGAGTTTTTTTTCGAATCAAGGGAGAATGATGTGGAACAAGAAGAGCCCATGTTCAGATTTAATGGTTTTATGCAAGGGTATTTTAGGAATCATGATGGTTTTTTTTTATTTTGGAGAATTTTAGATTAATCTAGGTTAACTTCTTGTCAATCAGTTTAATGGTTTTTATTTATTTCCAAATAGACTAGTTTTTGTTTAATTTTAAAGAAAGTATAAGAATTAATCCCCCTTTTTTAGGCCCTATTTTAGAAGGTCAAAACTTATCCGTTTGGGATGATTTTGGCGTCATTTGAAAGGTTATTTAGTTACTTTTCCTACAAGACCAAGATCTTAAGAATCCAATGTGATTTGGGAAAGTTATGGCCAAAATACTGGCACGGTATCACTTAATTATAGGATTTTGTTAATTTAAAAGTTTTAATTATAGGAAGTCTAATTAGAATGAGATTTGGAAAGTTTGGCATATAAAGTCTATATATATGTTTGTAACCCACAATTTTATTAATGAAATTGATAAATAAAGAATTTTTTTGGCTTTCTAGCTCGTGGCTAGTGTGTTTTTTATTTGTGAAGTCTAAAAACTAAGAATGGCTTTTCCCAAAGGTGGATTCCTTGGGTTTATTCAAGCTTGATGGAAGCCAAGATTCTCTATTTTGGGTCTAAAAAAGCTTTAAATCAGGTTTTCATCTTTCTTTAACTTAAAGTGTGTTCTTGCTTCTGTTATTTTATTTGGCTTTTATTTGAAATTCTTGGCTTTCATTCTATATCAACTTTGGCATCATCTTCATTGTATTGCATCAAATAATCTCAATAAAAGCACCACTACCAAGTAGCCATACTACTAAGTCTGATTTACTTCAATCAACCACTGAACATCTCAGCAATATGAACCCCACACATTACTAACCCATCATCACATAGCTTTATGGTCTTCTTTCTTCAACAAAATAACACCATACGGACATTAATCACAGAAAAACACAATGCCCACAGCAATAAAACACATCTTATGGTTGGACTACACAGTCCCAAAAAATCCCTTTGATTTTAGGACTTATATGGTTCTGACATTGGGTTATAAAACTTTGAAATCTCATCACACGGTGGAAAACAACATATAAACTTCACAAAAAGTCATGAATCTTTACATATACCTCATATAATGAGGTGTATCAATCATATAATACTCAATGTGTCAAACAATCCACATATAGGTTCAAACTCAAGTCGATTGAGCTCCAAAATTGAACAAACAATACAAAAATTTGAGTATCACATTGAATGGCAAACACCCCTTAATCTTCATCAAGTGATGAGGTCTGTTCCACTAATGTCCTATTATAGAAGTGAAGCAGGATCTACAGTTCAATCACATTAAAAAACTTCCTATTGCACAAATCGTATTAAATTCCTAAATCTGGGTTTTTTGTTTTTTGCACAAAATAAACTCTTCAAAAATTCATTTAATTATCTTAAAAATCATGGGAAAATAACCATAAATCACCTTAGATCATGCTCTACTAAGATTTGGAATTTTTGACTTGAGTCATTGTAGCTATCTGTATAGGTTGCTGATGTTAGCCGTACAGCCTGCTGACATTAGCAAGTCATCAAGCTATTGCTCCTACTGCTGAAGTGTCTTGGTAGACCTCTTTGGCTCAGATACCAAGTTGGTTTGAGTGGGTGTAAGATGTAAGATTAGGGTTTTTGGTGTTAGAAGATGAAAGAGATGTAAGTAGAAGAAAAATTTTTGGGGAAGAATGTGTACATGAGAGTATGTCTCTCATATCTAGCTATATAATAAAAATACAAAAGAAACCTCAAACATGTATGATATTACAAACTAACCCCACTGCACTGTATATGCATTCTCCAACAAGAGATGCAAATTTAGGTTTTCCAAGCTGTATTCAAAAACACTGGATCAATCCACATGGGTCACATCATGGTTCAATTATATAGCCTAACAACATAAATTTACTATACAAAGGAAAAGATTTCAATCATGAGTATAGCATTCCATAGCCTATTGGGTTAGGAAATTAGCTAGTGTATCATATGTGACGTGTATTAAATAGAATTAGAAGAGTTATAAATATACCCTTAGATAAAATAAATTTTCATTTTTAATATTAAATTGTTAATTGTGAACCCAAATGTCTACTGCTTCATAGTTCTGCCTGTCAATATTATGTTAGCATGCCATTTTATGACTACATGAATCATGATTATGATAGCAAATTTCATTTCTTTGAATTTTAAAGTATATGGTTTTTAGTATGTAAATTGATTGGCAGGGGAATGAACTACCTTCATGAACACAAACCCAACCCTATTGTTCACAATAATTTGGACCCTAGGTGAGTGTTATTTCTCCAGTTCCTAAATTTTCTCTCAAAATTATTATATATTATCTCTATGAGTTTTTTTTCTTCTTCTTGATACAATCTAATCATATTAGTTTTTTAAATGATTCTTTGACAGTCTTATGTTAATTCCTCATTAATGTTTTCTTGCTGAAATGATATTTTGCCAAGCTAATAATCAATACCATTTTAGGCTCGAGAAATGAATTGCAACATGTTGTATGTTGGGGAAATTATTACCATATTTCTTCTGTCATAATTATTTTGTTGTAAAACACAATTTGGAAATGAATTGCCACTTTCGGATGAAGATTCAACATAAAAAATAAGATAATAAATAGTAATACAACAACTGAATTAATAGTGTCTGTTTGCCAGATTTTCCATATGTAGAAATTATCAGTGTTAACAATATGTTGAAGATGCAGAATTAACTAAGTTCATTAACGAAAATCCATTGAAAATTAGGAACACGAGGTTCAAACTAAGTCAAATCATAATTTATAAAAAAATAGCAAAGTGTGTTAAAAATTGACACATGACAAGAAATATTTCTCATAGCATCTTCACACATGTTGCATTCTTTTCCAAGGAAAAAGTACCCAAAATGAAGGGAAAAAATATAGTACATAAGATAGATTCAAGTTGTTTTTCTCTTTCATGATAAGGAATGGGCACTAACCAAGTATAACAAAAGATTCAACATGTTTACAACTTGGATCTCGTGCTTTGATTCCCTGTTGGATTTCTTTATTTGAAAAGTAAAAAAAAAAAATAGACTCTAGGTAATTGTTTCTTTAATTCGGATATACAGGGTTCTAGTTTTAATATGCTTATGCAACCTTTCTTAGACATAAAAAAAGGGGCGGCCCAGTGCACGAGGCTCCCGCTAATGCGGGGTCTGGGGAGGGCAAGATGTATGCAGCCTTACCCCCATTTCTGGAGAGGCTGTTTCCATGAACCTTTCTTAGACATAAATTAAGAAATTAATAAAAGTGAAAAGTTAAGAAGATGATGAGCTACATAGCTTCAAAATTTGTATTTATATTCTTGACTGGTAAGTGTCTGCCTGAATACTCCATGTCTCTCACTGCTATATATATGTGTGTGTGTGTGTGTGTGTGTGTGTGTGTGGAGTAGAGAGCTGACTAGATTTAGAGGAACAGCAGGCTGGAGATGATCGCTTGCTAAGCAAGAGTTACTTAATAGATCAATCAATTTTAACTTCCTCTTCGATTTCTTAGAGCAATAATTGCCTATGTCATCATTATGTATATGTGCATAATTTGTTTACAACATCTTTCCTCTCATTGATGGCTTTTGCACTCAATATTTGATGCAGCGTTGGCGTGATTAATTACTTAATTTATAATAAGTCTCTTTGTCACTTTTGAACATAGAAACTTATTGCAAGATGAAGGTGGACACTTGAAGATCGGTGAATATTGGGTTCAGATGTTCTATGAACAGATACAACCTAATCAAGGAAGTGGTATGTTAAAATATCTATGGGGTAACTTAGCTTTTTGAAGTTGCAATGGACCATCAACATTTATTCAATCTCTTTTGTTTGACAGGTCATACAAATGATAATTCTGGAACTGCTAACAGCTTGTTTGACACGAAAACAGACATTTATGAATTTGCTACTATATTTTATAAGGTAATGACATAACTGAACACCATATTTTTCGAGACGATTTTTCGGCCATAGCGATATCATATTTTGAGCTGTAAATGATTTGTTTCCAAGACAATTATTTATTTGGTTAGAATCTAACTAGCTTGATATATGGTTATGTGTATCTCATACTGGTGCATTAATGCCTAAATAGGTACATTAGATTTTTTTGTTTTTGGTAGAGAATAGGGACATTAAGGGTGTTCTTTTGGAAGTTTAAAAATAATTTGGGATTTCTTATAGAGGCATTAGAAGTAGGGCTCTAGCACTGCACCCCCTACCCCCCCCCCCCGGCACACAGGTTTAAACTTATTTCTTTCAAATTAATAAAATTTTAGGTGCTATGGTCCACCTAAAAAGGGGAATCTCATCATTCCAACAAATGGATATTTGGTTTAAGTCTTCATGAGATAATAAAATCCCATGGTATTATTATCAATTACTGAAAGAAATCCTTAATAATATAAAATTTAATGTGTACAGAATAACTTTCAAGAAGAACATCATAAAATCCCAGGAATTTATGAATTTTTTTGGGAGAAGAATCTGAGAAATCAGAACTCAGTTTTTAAAGTGGATGACAGGGTGATCTAGGGTAGTCCCAGGTTATGTGACTGGCTGGGGAATGGTTTAGTGATTTGAATCTCTGAAGAAAACGGCAAAGAATGTCTAGGGAATTGGGTAAGCAGAAATATGCTGAAAGAAGTAGTACATAACTACGTGACGCAGAATATCTGCCAAGAAGGATGGACTGATCTTTGCAGAAAATTTTAGAGAGGAGTGAGCTCTCGGGTGGGCCAAATTAGGGGGGAAAACAGTAACTGTTTTATAGTTTGCAATAGTGTTAGTTTAAAGTTGGAACAAGGGACACTTGTGGGAGGCTAAAAGTGGATTAAAGTAGGCTGAAGGTGTTAAGGTTGAGGCTGAATGAAAGGACCAATCTGGTCTGGAATTGGCTCAGAACAGGGCATCAGGGATTAGAACTTGGTTTTCTTGGAACTGAAACAAGAAAACAGCAAGGAATCAAAGGGTTTTCTGGTTTTTTATTAGAAATAGCAGGAAGAAGGCTGGCTATCGTAGGGAATAGAAGAAGGGACATTTTGGGTTTTTTTTTTCTTGCAGAAAAATAAGAAGGGAGGAGGATATGGTAGAAGTTTCAAAAATTCATTAAAGACTGAATCTTGGAGGGATTTGGTGTGTTCTTGATCTCTGAAAATCAGAACAGCAACAAGATAGGGTAAGGAAGAAGGAGAAAAGAAGAGAAAAGAAAGAAAAAGGCGAAGAGAGAGAGAGAGAGAGAGAGAGAGAGAGAGAGAGAAGCAAGAAGATAAAAGAGGAGAGAAGAAGTTACCTCACTTCATGGGAAGAGGAGGATGGGAGAGAATCTAGGGGAAGTCCATGACTTCAACCCCAAGGAAAAGCTTGGGTTGCAACCCACCTAAACACACACACATGCACAATTTTCAATTCATAATTTACTACTTTATTTCTCAAATCGTGTAGCCTTTATAGGCTTTACAAAAAAAAAGAATCCACTATTTTAGAAACTCTTAAATCCTAGGATTCCTACCATTGCATCTTTCCTAATTAAAAGACTCTAAATAAATACGATTTCTTAAAATAAAAGACTCCTAAAACTTGAGAATACTAGGGGTTGTCAATCACACCTTTATGGGCCCCACAAAATAATCTAAATCTTAGACTTACCACTAAAAGAGGGACTGACGACTTGTCATTGTGGGCCCCTCAAAATCTCAAAAAATATCTCCCAAGATTTTGGAGACTTTAGAAGATGTCATCCAGCTCTTTTGTTGCCCACTTTGATTTATCAAAGTGCAACAAAATACCCATCATAGGTGCTGCACAACCAGCAGCTTGTGGGCCCCTCTATTTTGAATTTTTAACATTAAAAAGGGTCCAACACATGGTTGTCATGTCCCCTTAGACTCCTACAATTTTGGCAAATTTCTGCCTTATGACAAAGGACTCCTAACACATATATTAACTCTAAAAAGGCCCAAAAAAATTACAAATCTTTAAATTTGGTCCTCTTATGAAGAGGTACATGTAATAATCTAAATAAAAAAATTGGCTGCATCATTCTCCTGAGTTGGGGAGAAATTCTCCCTTGAATTTGAAATGGGCCACCACTTATCATGGTTAATTGTTGATGATCGTTCCGGAACACGAAGTAAAGGTGGTAGATGTGTCGGTGGGCCTAAGA
>JAOXJP010191646.1:0-12243 GCA_025762735.1 Platanus orientalis | reverse complement strand
TTTTTGTAACATAAAACAAATAAATATATATATATATATATATATATATATATATATATATATATATATATATATATATATATTTGCTTATTTGTGCTGAAAAGGAAAAATTTGATGTGAATGGTGCTGATGTTACTTGTGGGTCCCAAAAAAGAGAATTTTGACGGTCCAAAAGGAATTTGATAAGGACGAAAGGAGAAAATAACCGGTGGGACCCAGTTTTGGCAATGTGGAGAAAAGATTCATTCTAGAAGGGGATTGAATTGAAGGAATATATCAAGAAGTGGTTAGCGCATAAATACCCCACATTGCTACGACATAAGGTTTGTTACAAGATTAAAGTGGAAGAAAAGAAATGGCCGCTCCTCCCATAAACATGTGAACTTGGGGAAATTAGTTATGATCGGTGAATCAAAAGCCTATAAATAGAGGATTAAAATGCAAAAGGAATGAATCTCTCGATCATCAATCAATCAAATACCAGTTTATTATCCTCTCAATTCATCCACATTGGGTTTTGCCTTAGTTTTAATTTGTTTCTAATCTATTGCATTTGTTACTATATCTATAATTCATCGTTAACACCCTCACAAGGATTTGCTGGTCGTATGATAATTGGTTCAATGAACTTTTGAGAGTTCATATTTGCAATTTTAACCGATAATTAGATTTTGATTCCGGTCTATAATCTATCAGTTTGATATCTTGAAATGATGATAATGCATTAACAGTTGAGTTTTGTTAGATTGTAAGTTTTTCATATTAATTAAGCCATATTTGTTTATTTAAGTCCAGTTCCTTTTATATTATTGTTATTATAGTACAAAATGTGGTAAAGTCCTTGTTTTACATAACAAAAAAAACTCACTTGAAAAGAAGAATTGTTCCATTCTCAAATTGCCTGTGTTATACAAACGACTGGAGTACCCTGTTTCAGCTAACCTGTTGTTTGCTCCAACATCTAGGGTTATTGGAAAGTCCAAATCTCATACCTACAAGGTACTGGCACGTCTATACACCAATTTCCGACTAATGATTATATATATATATATCAATTTGGTTTAACAAAAACAACCATTATCTAATCAACTTTAACCACAAACCAACTGTGTTCGTTGCTTGGTTCGATTTAGAAAAATATGGTAGGGATACCGTGTTGAATAATTGATCTCTTAATATAGTACTTAGACTTCGTAAATGATGTGTTCGATTGATAAATATACTGTCGAAGACTTTTCCGTTCGAAAAGCCCACAGCTCAGTAGTCAATACCCAAAACGGATAATGGGCAACCAATCAAACAAAGGGGATTTTCTATTGCAAAAAAAACGTGAGGGACCCCTCTTGTCTCATGTGTTGGGCGACATGTGGGGCTAGACGACACTTGACTGAGAAAAAGTGAAGAAACACCCAGCACTTGGCACAAGATGTGGTGCTATGTTTAATTCTACCATGTGTTGTCAGTGCCTGGTGCAAGAGGGTTGCCACACACTTTTTTGGCAAGAAATAATCCGCTTTATTTCCGTCCGAGACAGAATGCTTCAACGAGCTGCATATCCAAACTCAAAACCACTTTAGTTTTCTGTGTGTTTCTGTAATCTGTGGATTTGCTTCGATTTTCTTAATATCGTTTACATCAAAGTACAACATGGGTTCCACCCCCATGCTTCACGCCATAAAAAATCGGCGCGCTTACTCTGTCTCGCAGGTGGTACGCAGAGAGGTAGAAATAACACCATAAAGTATAATTAGTATGGCCGTGTTTGGTTGCCGCTTGTAATGAAATCATTCGGCTTGATTTCTGTGTACACAGAATACATGTATAATGTGTGTGTAGGGACCTGACAAGGCTTGCAGCGGCACCGAAAAGTGATTTACACTTTTTGGGGCACATGCAAATCACTTTTCGGTGCTTATGCAAGCCCTCCCAAGTCCTGCTCATGCATTATACACAAATTTTGTGTGCACAGAAACCAAAAGGGAAATCATTTCGTTTATATTTCCATGGCATTTGATGTCATAAGCTGACGTTTCAAAATGAATTTAGAGAAAAGAAGCCCACTTCGATTTATTTTTATTTGTTCATTAAAATTAGAAATGAAAACAGCATCAGTAAATTAATATAAATTACTGTTAATATTTCGGTGATAAAAGCAAATCATTCCATTTTCATTGGGGCTCATCCGCTCATATGAACTCAAGTACCATGGCAAACGAAAATGAACTGGTTTGATTTCAATTAACAACCGAACACGGGGTAATAATGATACAGGGATAGTTGGGGCATAATTTGATTTGGATAATGAAACCCAATTGCCATACCTGACTCCTGTTTATATGGTTTAGGTCCAAATCAGGTTTTCTGTTGGCTCTTAATTGTAGTGTTTATTGATATAAATCTACCAACTCAAGTCATTTTAAATTATTCACCTTATTGATTTGAGACTTCTAACCTTCTAGGGACACCTCTTTTCTCGTTAGGATGATTAGGACATTAGTGGATCACTAGATAGTTTCCAGCTTAGGAATTGCCTAGGCAAAAAATCCCATTGAGCTCATGATCACAACCATTTGATTTTACTGTATTATCATATATTATGAAGAGTTCGATAAAGCTTCTAGACTAAAGCATAGATAAGATAGCTAAGGATTGGCTAATCAATTGACCATGTTGATTTTTGGCCAAAAGCAATATAGCTAAGGATTGGCTAATCAATTAAACAATGTTGAGTGTGGCTTAATTCTCCAGCCGTTGGATCTTCTTGTTGATGAGAAGATCCATCAACAAGAAGATCCAACGGTGGGAGCCGGTTATATTGAAGCTAAGGTCTCTTTACTTGAGAGGAGTCGTTAGTGAAGCTCCTTTTGGAGATGGAAAACCCTAATATAAAATTAGGAATAAGAAGAAAAGAGGAGTAACTGTAAGGGTTCTTCTTATTGGGGTTTTCTTCAGGGTTTAGGAATGTGAGAGATAGAGGGTGTACAAGGAGAAAATGTGTGGGTTTTGAGTTTATAAAACACACATTTTTGTACAGTTTTGCATTCTCATAGTGAAAAAAATTGATTATTTCTCGTGGATATAGACACATCGCCAAACCACGTAAAAATTCCCGTATTGTGTGACTGTTAAATTTTTTGCTGTTATTTTGTTCTTTATGACATAGATCATGAGTAGTTTAAGTCTGTATCCCATCACGTAGAATTTCAAGGCTATTTCTGCTATGCTAACAAACAAGTTGTAGGTATTCTATGAATTTTAAAATGTTGGAGAAACCATTCCAATTGTGGTTACAAATTCAACGAGGAGCCACCCAAGTATGGTTATTGAAAACAATGACGTTCAACGTCATTACGGCTACCCTGTATGAGTGTTTTCAATGGTTTCTTTTTCAAAATATCCATTGTTTTGTGTAGTTACAGATCGGTTGGGAACCAAAAAGAAATGCAGCATATAAGATATTGCCTTTCCCCCGTTGTGTAGTTTGAGAGAACTCTCTCTCTCTCTCTCTCTCTCTCTCTCTCTCCCCTAGTTGGCTACAACCGTTGTAGATAAGTGCACAACACCTTGTGGATACACACACGTACATAGACTCGGGTATGGGTGTGTGTCGTGCCCTGAAATCCATTCCATTAGGGCCATCAATTTTGGCACGTGACATTACATCACTTGCATTATTCCATTTAATCATTCATAACATGTACAAAATCTTTGCTTTTCTTTTCATCTATGCGCAGCCAAATAATACATTATCAATTTTCAATGATCACATAATCAATCACATTCTCATAAGTTTAACCTTTATAAAATTTCATAATCCATAAATCATAAACTTGCAAATAATCCGAAAACATTCTAACATAAAATAAACTATTATTTGAAAATCACCTATTAAAATCCACTAATTTATTACATCATTCAATCAAATGAAATAACTGAACTAAACTAAAAGAAATAAAGTTTTTAAACTAAGTAACTAAAATAACAATTATCCAATCTCTAACTATTTTTATTTGGAACCGCTACTCTGCAATCTTTTCATTATTTGTGGTGTTAGATTGGGAATAAGTTTGACAAACTTAGCAAGAAAAAAGTAAACTAAGGAAACAGTGGATTAAGACTTACAATGATTGTATAAACAAAATATGTACTTTCATATTTACTAATCAATATGCAAAACAATTTATAAATCAATCTTTTACAATAATAAGCATTTAAGAAAAATTACAGTTTCATATGCAGAATGAAAATCAATGCTAAACATATATTTTTACATTAAACAGAATGAAACGGATCAAATTATGTATCATATCATAGTCAGAACAAAATATATATCTGCTATTAAGCTAAAATATATAATAGTTCACACCATTTAAACTCTAGTGAGAAGGTCCAATTCACATAATTTAAACCTAGGTGAAAAGGGTTCAGTTCGCATCATATACTTGGTGAGGTGAGTTGCTACTACTGTCAATGTGGCTAGCAGTAAGGATCTATAATAGTTCGCACCATATATTCGGTGAGGTGGGTTCCATCAATAAATCCCTTTGTTGGCAAGGTGGGTTTCTAACAGTACATATCATTATGTTATAGTTTCAATTAAATCATATAATTCATATAAACAACACATAACAATTCTTTACATTAATTAGATCAAAATAACATATGAAAACATGCTTGATCCATCTAGGCACAATTTATATAACATATTTGTAGACACAAATTTCGTACGTAAATCCGCAACACAAAAAATATGTAACAAATTCAATAGAATGATATTTGTATTAAATGAAATCAAATACAGTTCTTTGATTTTTATACTCTTTACAAAGATAGTAAACCGCTGATTCTCATCGACGTGATCCAAGAGCCTAACAACATGTTTCATGGATTCAAGTGGTGATGATGCTTGATTGTAGGATAATCACATCTCTTAAGGGCTTCGCACTTGATCCAAAAATAAGAGAAGCACTGCGAATCTCACTTTCAAGGCCGAATTTGTGGTATGTTTATCAGATGCAAGGATCTTCTTCTCTCTAGCAACGAATTATGGTTGATGAAGAGGCTATAAAGTATGCCTTAGGTCTTCAAATATTTGGAGAGCTTTGGTTATGCTTTGGAGCCTTCTTCTTTCTACAGCTTCTTACTTGAAGTCTTTTGCAAAAGGTCCTCCTTTATATAAAAATGAGTGTATTTATAGACTTGGGGGTGGAATCTTACCAAACCCTTGATTGGATGCTCTTATCTCATTAGTCTAAATGAGTGATTGTACCTTCCTTGTTTGGAGAGAAAGACACTTTATAGAATTATTTGTTTTCCATGAGTGACATAACTTTCCTTCTTTACCCAAGATAATCTAGATTTGAATTTATTCAAATCTCTCTCATGTGGGTCTCATGCAAGTTAATTGTGCCTGCTAATGGGCTGAGACAAGTGGGCTTGGTAGTCTTATGGACCATTATTTAAAAAACTGGATTAAGCCTAAATGGACGTGTCCATGTATTTGGGCCTTATTATAAGTGTAAGACCATTTATAGAGTTTTGGTCTTTTGTATACATTTGTAAGGGTGCAAGCCCTCTTTTTACAATTTATATAAATTTTAGATGTCTACAATATTTTTCAAAGCATATCAAATCTGTTCAGAACAGTACTTTTAAGAATCATAAACAATGTGATGTAAAATTGACAATTTTCTTTTACAAAAATAAGATTCAAGAACATTATGAATATATCAAAGGATTAAACATATAGCTTCTCTTGCAAATCATTAAATAAATCGCTCTAAAATATTTAGAAAATTGATAAAATAGCTTTTTATAATTTTAGGAATAAAGCTCTCTTTTAAAACTCTTAATTTTTCATTTAAAGTATAGTTCTACATGTATTATCAGTACAAAAATGGATTCAAAACAGAGATTACAACTCTTTAAAATCCTATGGAATGAAACAATTCACTTTTTTAAACATGTTCTTGTAAAACTAATTTATCTCTTTCCAAAAATCATGTTTTAGAACTTAAGGCAAAACAAAACTAGTGAAGAACAATTCAAATTCGGTTAAAAAACAATTAAAACATTTACAAAACAGAATCAATGGAGTTCTAAAAACCTAAAGAATGAAACCAAAACAATAGTTTTCTTGGTGTGCAAAACGTTCATAAGCATTGTTATTCAGAAAAATACTCAAATTCTTTGCAGAACCTAGCTTTTCATCTTCCTCTTGATATTTCTTAAGGGTTTCTAGGTCTCTTTAGGTCATGTTCTATCTATTTTATAGACCCACATAAGGTCCCACACAAATTAGAAACCCACAAGGTGAAGGGGAGTCGTAATAGTAACTTTCCCATTTTATCCCGAGCTTGGGCGATCGATTGGTAGCCCGATCAATCGGGCATCCCCTTAATCGATCAAACCTGAGCTCATGTTCCAATTTTTTCTCTTCCTTTGACTTTCTCTTACTTACTTGCTTAAAACGTTTTTGTTCGGTGTCCTTTTCGTTCACCGTTTGATTCGTTGGACTCTAGACATCCGTGTTTAACCAATGACATAAAGTTTGCTCATAGATTCTTTTTACATTTTCACTAGTTGCTCTCTAAAGTTGTGCCAATTTACAGATCAATGTGTGCATCTAAATAGTTCTAAGTGTGTGCGAAACATATATATGTGTGTGTATAGTATAATTATGACACATGTACAAGATACGTGTGAAGATGGCAAGGTGTTATAGTGTGAGTGCAAGTACAAGCAAGGGCTAGGGTCCACTTTTCACTTTACATGTGTGCATCGTTGCATTAGGGGTCACAAGATTCCTTTTTGACGGTCTAGATGTGATTTCATGGACTTTGGGATTGTCATGACTGAAGGGTCTGTCTCGGGACTGGGCCGCGACTGACTTGGGTCCACGATTGAACATGGGACCTGTGGTCTGTGACTGAGTTAAGTCGCACCAAGGGCCACGATTGAACTATGTATGTCGCAACTAAGGCCCATCAAGGCCTAGTTGACAATTGTGTTTTGCTCTAAACCTGGACCTCTTCTTGAGGCGGTTCTCAAATCCAGAGTATGACATTTTTCACACTCATCTTCTTTTTTCTTTACACAAGCATTTCCACTTCTTTTTCTTTTGTTTGCTACCTTGGTAGCTTTATTTCACTTTCATTCATTTGGTCATAACCCAATTCCTTTCTTTTTATTTTAATCACTAAACATACACAACGAAATTAGCATTCAACATACATTTCTATTTTTACATTGTGCAATAAAAAATTAAACATAATCATCATTCATATAAATAGCGAAAATGATAAATCAATCATCATCAAACTCTAGTCATTTCTCGTTTGTCATAAGAAGACACAACACTCAATAATCTATACTTTAATGAAACCTTACAAACTATAAATCCAAATTCATTAAAGTTGTACTTTTCAAATCCATATATTCGATGGTATCCATGAGGGTACACGATCATCCATCAATTACACAACTAAACATTGGCACTTCTTTTGTGCATTCCTTCGACCTCCAAGTGCTCCCAAAGAGTGCATTTGTCCATTATGCCTCATCTAAAATGGTGTTAGTTGGGTAAGCTTGACAAGCTCGTAAAAGATCCTACAAAACATACAATGCAATAAGGAGGCCAAACATGATCTTTTTAAGAAACAATCAGACATCATCTAATCTTGAAAACAAGACTGTGTATTTAATGCATAAAACATTTTTGAAAACTTTTTCTAAAACTTACTCCATATACTTTTCATAGAATACTTATATATAACTAATTATTTTTTTAGAGAACTTATACATTTCATTTTTCTTGTCAATCTTATACAATTTCACATTCTTTGTAAGGCATATGCTCATTTACTTTGTTATTTTGTATTCTATACTTTCACATTCTTTCTTAATACTTGTACACTTTCTTTACTTATCAACATATACACGTTTACTTTTCTTTTTCATTTAACTTTCTTGTCAATATGTATCATTTCCCTAAACTTGCATTACTTATTCATTTCATTTCTTTACTTTACACTTTCATTTCTTACATAGCTTATACACTTTCATTTCTTTCAAAGCTTATGCACTTTCATTTCTTTACTTGACACTTTCCTTTCTTACATAGCTTATGCATTTTTCATTTCTTTTAAAGCTTATGTGTTTTCATTTTTTTACTTGACACTTTCTTTTCTTATATAGCTTATACATTTTTCATTTCTTTCAAAGCTTATCCACTTTTATTTTTTTTCAAAGCTTATGTGTTTTTGTTTCTTTTATAGTTTAGGCATTTCCATTTCCATCAAAGTTTATGCACTTTTTTTTCTTCTTTCAAAACTTATGCTTTTTCATTTATTACTATATTATTTTATCATTTAACACCCAATGACGGGATCTTGACCATTGTTTAACTCCTAATGGTGGGATCTTATTATTGAGTATTGTCAATTCCATGTCAAAGAAAGATGTGGTACATGTGTGTGTGATTACTAGACAAAAAAGAAACACCAAGAAATCAAGAACAAGACATAAGGACCTGCATCAAAAGCAAAAGAAAGTCGAGGCATACAAAATGATTCAAACAGGTAAAATTTGATGTGATCAACTAAGCCTAGGTTTATGGACTTAAAAGCTCACCCACACAACCACAGCAAATCCAAAAGGCTTAAGTGGAGAATATGAGAAAATATGAGAAAAATGTAAATATGGATTTTGGGACCAATCCCATTTTTTTAGGATTGGTCACGCTGGACCGATCCCAATTTAACTAGGACCGATCACATGGGACCAATCCCAAATAAACTGGAATCGGTCCCTAGTGATAGAAACATAAAAATATTTATTTTTAAAGCTGCGAATCTTGGACTTTAATGCAGATCTTGTGACCATTTGAGGGATGAAACCTTAAGGTTTTTAGGGTTATTTAAGGATACTACAAGCGTTGAAAAGGTGAGAAACTTGAATGACAATATAACTCATTAAAAGAACAGGGAAAATGGTTGTCTGAGAACCGTCATTGCAAGAGATTCTTGAAGAATAACTGTGCTGCATACAAATGGGCTATTAGGAGCGTTCCACATTGATTGCCTTGAAGTGGAGGAACGTGACTTAGGTTCAGACCCACAAATCCGCAGAGAAATCTCTGAGAGTAATCAATCTCCCAGGTATTTTAATATTGTGGTGATTAATTTATTTTATTTGTTACACAACATTATTACTGTGCATATATTTAAACTAAACGGATAAAATACTTGAGCATAGTGTGATCCTTTAATTAAAATCTTGTTATTGAGAAACATTATTAAAAGAAGAGATTTGATTCTTCGTTTGAACTAATCTGATCTAGAAAATATGCCTATCAAAAGACAAGTACATGCATGAAAGTTAAGTAATTAACTTTCTAATCACTTAGTAAATTTTGTGCCTTCGTCGGAGTCACCGGAGGCATTCTTTAACTCTTGTCGAAGACACCGAGGGTTGACACTCAGTTTGTCGGAGTCACCAAACTATTAGTAGTATAGGTTTTTGTGATTAATTTTTCCTTGTAATTTGTAGTTATTATTAATAAAATTAATTTGCTTTGTGAGGAGCTTTCTCCAATGGACCTAAGCACTTTTGCCGAACTACTATAAAAAGAGGTATCTATTTGTCTGTGTGTTTTTTCTGTGTGTCTTTATTTATTTTGGCATCTTAAAAGCTTATAGTGAATGATTGATATTTGCATGGTGATTGCACATTGACAACAAGTTAAAAAAAAATTATAGATAGGTCAAATCAAAATTGTAACATCCTATTCACCCCCCTCTAGGATAGTGGGACTGGAATTTCAATTGGTATCAAAGCAGGTTGTTTTATTGTGGGCTTAACAACCAGAGTTGATCCCGACCTAGTCCCAAACTCACCATGTCCTCTAGGGAGGAAGGATATGTTCCAAACCGACCACCATTCTTTGATGGGACTGGTTACATTTATTGGAAAAGCTGCATGATCACATATCTGAGATCTCTAGATTATGGAGTTTGGTTTGCCGTTAAAAAAAGGGTATACGAATTAACAAAAGGCGTACACAGCAAACTACAGGGCATTGAATGCCATAATTGTGGCCTTAACTGAGAAGAGTACAGTAGAGTCTTGAGTCTACTGATGGCTAAGGAAGTATGAAACCTCCTTGAGGTGGCCCATGATGGGACTAACCTGGTTAAGCAATCCAAGCTTCAAATTCTTACATCAAGGTTTGAGACTCTCCGTATGGAAGAAGATGAGCAGTTCATCGACTTTCACACCAGGCTCCAAGACATAGTCAACTCAATAAGAGGACTTGGAAAAGAAATTAAGAACTCAAAAATAATTAGAAAAATACTCTAATCATTACCTGAGATATTTCACTCCAAGGTCATGGCTATTGAGGAATGCCAAGATCTTGATAAAATGAAACTTGAAGACCTAATAGGGTCCCTACAAATCTTTGAGCTAAAATTTAGATCCCCCATAAAAAAGAAGAGTGTGGCTCTAAATATAGATGAGGATTATAGTCTAGAAAATAACTCAGATGAAGGGATGACCCTATTTGTTCATAGATTCAAGAAGATGATGAGATTTAATGCAATGAGGTTTTAGGAAAAAAACACCTCCTAACAGACAAAATCAAAACCATAATCTTAAGATGCCAGTGTTTCCTAAGGAGGAATCGGTGTGCTATGAATGCAAGAGTTGTGGTCACCTTGCCTCAAAATGTGCTAATAAAAGAAAAAAAAATGATAGGGCAAGGCAAAACCATGGCAGCCACCTGGGATGATGACCTGGATGAATCTGATGTTGAATCTCAATATAGTGAATATGAGTTCTCACATAAAGTGAAAGCTTTTATGGCACTTGCTAGAGGAGAACCAAAATTTTTCCCAAGCAAACGTGAGGAAGCTAATGAAGGAGAAGAAGAAGTTAATGAAGATGAGGAAGATCTCCAGGAGGCATATAATGAGATGTATAATGAAAGTGTCAAACTTATAAAAACCAACCAAGAACTTAGAAAGGAAGTCAAGGAGCTAACTGAAAAGTTAAAACTCTTTGGAAATGAATCTCATTCAAGTTCAACAAAATTCATCCTGTGAACTTATAGTTGATAATGTCTCAGAAAACCTAAACCTTCAAAAAGGAAATGAGGAGTTAGATTTAAAGGTTATCCATCTAGAAATGACACTGAGCTGAATACTATACTGTATCAAGAGAGAAAGGAAAAGGAAAATCTAGTAATAAAATGTTCTGAACTCAGTAGTAGGACCACCAAACTCTTAAATTAGGTGGACTTACTAGAAGAACACAAAAGGAGATCCATAAAGCTCCTTGCCCAGGGAAATGGGAGATTTGAACATATGCTAACCATAGGCAGAGAGAGTGGTGATAGGAGAGGACTAGGGTATGAACTCGAAAATCCCAAGACCAAGAATAATACAGGTACCTTTGTAAAGGAAAAAGGAAAAGCAATAACCCTATCAACACTTAATCCTACACCACTTAAAGTCTTTCCCAAAGTGAAAACCACTTATGCTAAAAAAGGTAAAGGTGTGCAAAAAGCCTCAACTTCAAATCAAGTCAATTACCTCAATGCACAATCATTTACATCAAAAAAATAAAAAAAGGAAGAGAGAGCTGTCCCAAAATTTCAATATCTAGCAACTCGCTCAAAAGTTCAACAATTCACTTGTTATTACTGTGGGTTACTTGGACACATGAAATTTAAATGTAGAAAGATGACAAGTGATGTGAGATTTCTCAAACTTCAAGAAAAGAGGAAAGAGGAACATGAACGAAGGGCAAAAAAAAAAAAAGAAACTATTTCCAAAACTTAGAAAATACAAATTTAGAGTGTAAAAAGGAAAGGAAAAGATTGAATAGACCTAAAACTAGACAGATCTGGGTAAAAAAAACATGGGTTCACAAAGAAAACCTCAAATGTCTGGTCATCCACACAGCACTTAGAGCTAGGAGCACATCCAAATGGTACTTGGATAGAGGATGCTCAAGACACATTATTAGTGAACGTTCACTTTTTAGTCAATTTGAAGAAAAAAGATGAAGGAAGTGTCACATTTGGAGATGGATATGTAGCAAGAATAACTGGTAGAGGAACTATTGAAGTATCAGACTACCAAAGTTGACTGATGTCTTGCATGTACAAGGCTTAAAACATAACCTATTGAGTATTAGCCAAATATGTGATAGAGGCTATGTTGTCCACTTCACTCAAGGTAG
>JAOXJP010191635.1:0-12243 GCA_025762735.1 Platanus orientalis | reverse complement strand
TGGCTAACTTGGTGAAATCAACCTAGCACTATCTAAACTCCCCTAGCATGCGATATTCACTATTTCAGTCTTCCTACGCCCAAGAATAAGGATTTAGCTGGGAAATAATATGTTTAAATCTTGTTTATGAGTTAAATACAAGTTATTAAATACACTAGAAGTTTTGAACTCGTGTTGTGAAATGATAGGTTTAAATTGATCACACAATTGTTAGCTTCTCAACCTATTGAGCATCTCTTCGTCCAATCAACTGACAAAGGGCATTATATTGACTCTAGATTTCTCAATGTCTTCTCATCCATACTTTCATCTCAATTAACCTCTATTCAATCACAATAATGTCATCTAGTGAAACAAATTTTCATTTAAGCAGGTCAACATTACTAGTAAATTAAGGCATCGAATAGCTAATATTAGGTTATCATTGTGATAACTTCAAACCATATCTATGTATGTGGAGGCTTGATCAAACAAATAAAGTATTTCTCTAAAAAAAAAATGTAAAGCCTTCGATGTTATGACAAACTACAAGTGGAATCCAATAGCCTGTAGTTATAACCAAAAGGGATAGTGACACTCATAACCTACCCATATTATCAAATATACAGCCACTAATTGATCCAATCAGTGGAAAGATATTTGTTTGGTTATTTAATCTCAATTGTAAAATTTATATAAAAAAAACACATATTTGTATATATTTAAAATACAAATAAACTTATGTACACTAATAATTATACATTTTTCAAAAGATATTTTAAAACGAGTTAACATAAATTAATTTATTTAGGTAATTGTATTTTCCCCAATTAAAGAAACATAATTTTATGTGTTAAACAGTAATAATCTTATGTACAAAAGATTGATAACTATCATTGACCAACAAATTAGCAAATATAATTAGGCATGTGATAAAGTAACTTCTAAGGAGTGGCTACAATTTAATTTTTTGGTAGGCTACTTGGTCCATATATAGGTATATGGATATGTCTTGTATAATGATGTTTCATTTTTTTAGTATCGATTTTTCTCACATAAATATATGTACAATGGTAAGTTATGTTATATTGTTTCCTATATAATATAATTGATAAATATTTTTTATTTTGTGGTAACTTTTATTTACACAAAAGTAATAATTTTATAAGTGAAACCAAAACCTAATTTGATCAAGGCACCCCCAAGTAGAGAAGAAAGACACCCATCTCGATCAAACACTCTAACAATTCTTAGAAATCTTTCCATGTTTATTCAACTTCTGTCAACAATCACTATTGCTTCGTTCTCTAATGGGACTGCTATGAAAATTTTTAGTGAAGAGATAATAGATTGTCAAAGCCTAATTTGATCAAAGACAAACCCAAGCAGAAAAGAAAGATACCCATCTCGATCAAACACTCTATCAGTTCTTCAAAATCTTTCCATGTTTATTCAATTTCTACCAACAATCACTATTGTTTCATTCTCTAATGGGACTACTATGAAAATTTTTGGTGGAGGGATGGTAGATTGGCAAGCAGTATAAGCATAACCAAATTGCTAGTTTCCTTACTGAAACCATGTTACCGTCATTGTTGTCGTTTTCCACCAGAGTAATTGCAAGAATATAGATAATATCAATCATCTTGTTATATGTTTATTTGGGTTTTACTGGTTTTGGTGAAACCCTAGCTGTAAACAACCTCCAATCTCCTAGATTCTCTCCATAACCATCCCTCTATTAAATTGCATGCGTTTTGATGAAATTTCAAATATCATTTGCTCCAAATTTGGAGCTTTATCAAAGAACGTGGGTGTCCAAGTGTGAAGATGTTAAGGAATGGGGATGAAGGAATGAGTAAGATGATGGGAGCTAAAGAGGAATGAGTGCTTTGGTAAATCAAAAAATAGATTCATGGTTGGTTGAACCGGGTTCTAATCCAAATGAATCTAACGACGGTTCATTAACTAATGCTGAATTTTTGGTTCGATTTTAATACCGATTTTAAAACTTTTTTTTTATTATTTCAAAGGATCAACAACAAAGACATGAGAAAGCTTCATCTCTGTTTGTTGTTGGGGTCCACTTAAAGGACATGTGGACCAATAGGAAAGAAGGTATAATGAGTGTTGGAAAATGTCTGTAATAGACGACACGACTCTGGTCAATAGAGGTGTTATCCTTTAAATTATTGTATCTGCCTAATGGTCAACAAAGACGTTTGTGAAAGCTGTCTCAAAATTAGTTGTGGTCACGAAGACATTCCCTTGTCAATAATGAGCACAGCAAAAAAAGCATGGGTATTTTGTCTTTCAACATGGGTTGTTTTGTCTTTATACTTGGGGTTTTGTCTGTTTGTGATTTTTTGTCATGCCACAAAAAGCTACAACAAAATTTGCTACAACCGATCGTTTGGCTTTGACAATGGGAATTGTGGAGAGACAGGGGACAAAGAAAGATAAAGAAAACACTTTTTTCAATGTGATTATCAGATCATGAATTTTTTTTATGGACTTTCTTGTCTATATTTGGCAGAGTGTCAACGACTCAAGGTCTCTACCAAAAGAGGCCCTTCTATAGGTTTTGTTTTTTCCCCAAAAATCCTTTTTTTTTAAATTCTTTGTTCTCACTATTTTATTTTTGCATCGAGGAGGAAAAGACATAGAAAAAAAATGGATAAAATGAATATTAAAAATTAAAATATTTTAAACCCCAAAACAATCCCATCCCCATCTGTTGAGCCCGGATTTCGCACAAAAAACATGCACAAGTTGTGTACATGAAACAGGGGGCCTACACATCAATGCCGAAAAGTGATTTACAACTTTTGGGGGTGTGCTTATCAACTCTTCGACACTGATGTGTCCACCCCTAGTCTATACACATCTTATGTGTGTACGAAATCTGGGGGGAATCTATTTCATCTATCTTTCTTGATATGTGAAAAAATCGGTAATCTCCATCGTGAAAACATAGTAAAATAAAGAAGCCTCACTAAACTGCGATGATCTTGGGTATACAAAGACAGAGAGAGGGAGAGGCAAAATCAATTCTTGGGTTTGTAGGGGAATATGGGCACCCATGAAAATCGAATGTTGGTATTCATGTACAGCACTGGAAATAGGGCTTCACCAACCATGGTCTCATCCAAGAGATGGCCATCTCTGATCTAGCACATTTGTCCAAGCCATTAACCCACACAAGTCGCACTAGATGATTACAGTGTTGTATTTTTTACTATTTTTAATTTTAATTCAATAATAAATAAACATTATTAATTATTTACTAATTAAAAGATAAATATACAAATTAATTTATGTTCTAATATTATATTTTCAATAATTGATTTGTATTAACAAATCATTGATTGCTAAGACCACAGTAAGAGTGCACCATATCACAGCACAAAAAGTTTTAAAAAATATTTTTTTTAAATGACATAGAAATACCCAAGATTAAAACCTTTATCTTCTTCGCCTCTTCATCATCCTCAGTAGCCCGATGCTTGTATAAAGAAGAGGAGAGGAAGATGATGATTTATTGGATCCTGTAGTAATCCTGAATGTCACTTCACCTACAAAAGTTGACGAGTTCAGCAAACTCAAATACATAATAGGGTAGATTTAAGGATCTTTAAGTTGTAGTTGTGTCATTGGTCTTCCCATTCTCAAGTTGCTTACATGTCCCTTTTTTAGGGGAATCAATTGATCCAAGGCATGGAGGTTTCGTTATCACATTTCTTAAGGATAGTCAAGGCCTCCCACTTAATGTGCAAGGGATCATAAGCCAAGCTAACCCCAGGATAAAACCAAGTTTGGACCATGTCCTGTCTCTCAACGAGGTGCACTCCCTAGAGAGACCACGATACCTTCCATACAACTTATTTCACTTAGTGGTCAGGTGTGCCCAAAAGAAATGACAAAACTTGTCCAAATTTTATGAAAATTTCAATAGAGTTTTTCCTAGGTAGGGAAACATCATACATCTAAACCAAGTCACAAAAACAAGGTTTGTACCTCCATCACAGTGTTTGTTCTCTAAGGAACCACTGAATCTATGGAGTATTTGAGCTCAGAGACTCAAGCATTTCCCTTCAAGAGGGCAGTGACTCCAAGAGTTAAACAGACTCTAAGTCCAAGGAAAAGAAAAGAAAAAGAGAGAGATGAGGTCACTATTCTGACAAACCCACGGCCCTTGACCTTTCCTCCTTCTTCTCCTATTCTTTTTCTTTCTTTCTTCCCTTCCCTTCTTTGGATCCCACTAGTTCTCCCTTCCTTCTCTTCTCTGCTAAATGGGTTTTCAATCCCATTTGGGTCTTATATAATGGATTCAAACCACCCTCACCCACTCCCTTATGTGTAAGCCTAACTCAATCGAGAGTCAGCCCCATCACAGGCCAAGTCCCTTCGTCGTGTTGGGCCGTGACAGGCTTCTTTCTTGTTGCAAGTTCCTTCGTGATTCCAAACCTTGACAGGCTTCCTTTGTGATAGTGCTTTCATTGTGATACACCCTTATCATGTTTCACTTGGCTCTTGATGCACCATTGCGACACACTATGCTCACAATCCACGTACTTCGCAATACATCTTGGTTTGCTTTTGGTTCGCTTCATCATGATGCATCTTCTTTGTGATATGCCATCATCGCAGTGTACTTTGGTCACGATCTATCTCCATCGCAGTGCATGTACAACCAAGGTGCATCTTCCTCGCGATGCACTCATCCTCGCGGTTCATTTTCTTCGTGATACACCTTAGTTTGCTTGTAATTCACTTTCTTCGCGATTAACCCAAGGTCTTATTTGGACCTTTGAAAAGGAATATCAGGACCCCCAAAGTGAGTCCATGATAATGCGCATGTGCGAAGTCTAAAGTGCGCTTCAAGTACCCTTGCACCCAAGCCCTTGCCTATACCCATACCCATGCTAGTGCACGTGTACATGTGAGTGTGAATGTGTGCAAGACCGTAACAAGCCAACAAGAGAGAGAAGGCTCTCAAAATACACAAGGTAGGAGAGGGTGATTTCTTATTTAGTGCATTAAGTTTTCTAAAACTTCTGATGTGGGACTATTCCTAAAAGAGAGAATTTTGAAAATACAACAACGAAAAATGGTAAAACTTGGAAAGTCTTTAATGGCTTTAATGGTTTTTAAACCTTCCATTTTTAACATGATCAAGTCGGCATTATGCACAATAGAATAGGCATTAAATAGAAAACCCTATAAAGAATTACAAAAACATAACAAAAAATAGTAATTTGATCAAAATTGGTCTCAATTATTGTAATGGCAAAGAAGATGACTCAAACTCATGATGGTTTCTTACCAGAGCAGCCGAGAAACCCAGGGTTCTAAATACAACCAAGAACATGTATAATCTTAATTTTGATTTTTTATATTCATATTTACTTATCTCACCAACATTTACATTTATGATCTGTTAGAAATACATAAAAGAGATTGAGGGATTGTGCACACCCTAGACATAGTCCCGTAGCAGATCAAACCATGTTTACACCTACGTTGGAAACAAAGAATATTAATTCATTAGAGCAGATCACCAATGTTCGTAGTTGAACAACATTACAAGAGTGATTGAGGATTTCCACACCGTAAACCCTTACAAAAAGATAGAGAAGTGAGCAAGAGAAGATGAAAACTCCACACAAGTTTCTCAAAAGTTTAAACTTATTTTTGGAAAAGACCCCTATTTATAGAGGCTTTATGGGAATAGGTTTAGTCCATTTAGATCTCTGACTCCTACTATGACTCATCTACATTCCATTGGATAAGTATAGGAGGAGCTCTAAGTATAGTAAGATGCCCACATAGACGTCCAAGTTTTACTCCAGTCATCCATAGTGTAGCACACTTATTAATCTCACTGCTCCTCTAGTCTCCATCCTTCATGTATATCATACAAGGAAATATGATGTGCGACTAACAGGAGCTATAATCTCTAGGAGAGAGCACCTTACTAAGTTATATGTATAACTAGAAAAACACATCATCTTATCTCCAACAACTTAACCATGCCCTAAACTGATTTTTTTCACATTAAGTTGGTGGTGGAATGATGAATTCAAAAAAACCATTAGAGATAAAAAATATTTTTATAAGAATTGACAAAAAACTAAAAATATAGAAGACCTAGAAAGATACAAATATGCTTAAAAAGAAGCTAGGAAAGCTGTAAGCGATGCAAAATTCAGGACATACGATGACCTTTATCATAAGTTAAGTACTCGAGAGGGTGAGATTCGTGTATATAAACTTACAAGAATAAGGGATAGGAAATGTAGAGACCTAGACCATGTAAGATGCATTAAAAGTGAGGATCAAATAGTCTTAGTAAAAGACAAAGAGATTAAAGAAAGGTGGAAGATCTATTTTCATAAATTATTAAATGAGGATCATGTAGGGAATGTCAGTTTAGGAATCGGTAGAGTAGAGGAGATTAGAGATCATAGATATCTTTGTAGGATTAGTGTGTGATAGCAATTAAAGAGGCTTTGAGGAGAATGAAGATAGGAAAGGCATTAGGACCAGACGGTATCCCAAATGAGGTTTGAAAATGTATGGGAGACGATGGTTTATCATGGCTAATTAAACTTTTTAACAAGATCATTATAACTAAAAAAATCCCATATGAGTGGAGGAAAAGTATTGTGGTCCCTATGTACAAAAACAAGGGGGATATTCAAAATTGTACTAATTATCATGGGATCAAGCTTATGAGCCATACAGTGAAACTATGGGAGAGAGTAATTGAACATTGACTAAGACGTGAAACTAAAGTGTCTAAAAATCAATTTGGATTTATGCATGGAAGATCAACAACTGAAGCTATTTTCTTGCTTTGGCGATTATGGAAAAGTAAGGAGAAAAGAAGAAAGATCTTCACATGGTCTTTATTGACCTAGAAAAGGCATATGATAGAGCACCAAGAGAGATCCTTTGGTGGGTTTTGGATTAAAAAAAAAAAGGGGGTCCCAAGTAGATATATTGACATAGTTCAGGATATGTATGGTAGAGCGATAACTAGTGTTAGGACAACCGGGGGAGAGACAAGGGAATTTGCAATTACAATAGGCTTGCACCAAGGATTAGCATTTAGTCCATACCTTTTTGCCTTAGTTATAGATGTGTTGATTAGGTGCATATAGGAAGAAATGCCATGGTGTATGTTATTTGCTAACAATGTTGTGTTAATTGATAAGAGTAGAAGGGGGGTAAAAAGTTAGAACTATTGAGGGATGTTTTAGAATCAAATGGTTTTAAGATAAGGTAGACTAAAACAAAATTTATGGAATGTAATTTTAGCCAAAACATGAGTAGAAATGAGGGAGTAGTTGAATTGATAACCAAGAGATACCTCAGAGTGACCATTTTCATTATCTTGATTCAATCATGCACAAACAAGAAATATTGTAAATGATGTTGCTTATAGATTTAAAGTCTGATAGTTAGAGTGGAGAGGTGCTTCTGGAGTGTTTTGTGATAAATGAATACCACTAAAATTGAAGAAAATATTCTATAAGACAGCTATAAGACCAGTCATGCTTTATGGAGTAGAATGTTGGGCAGCCAACAAATGACGCATACATAAAATGAGTGTGGTTGAAATGAGGATGTTGAGATGGATGAGTTGCAAGACTAGAAAGGATAAATTTAGGAATGAATTCATTCGTGGGAGCTTAAGTATAACACCCATAGGTAATAAAATGAGGAAAAGTTGATTGAGATGGTTTGGTCATGTGCAACGAAGACCAATGACTGCACCAATGAGGAGTAAGACAATACAAGTTGAAAATGCTAAGACTAGAGGAAAGCTAAAATTAACCTAGGTTGAAGTAGTAAGGAGGGACATGGCAGCTTGTAATTTAACAGTAGATATGGCTCGAAACAGAGCAGAATGGTGGAACAAGATTGCCGACCCCATATAGTTGGGATAAGGCAGTTTGTTGTTGTTTGTTTAAGTTGCATGTTTACTATCCCCTCTAGAGTTCCATACTCAAAACAATGCCAACTTCCAACATTTGCCACAAACCTTATATAGATATAAGTCATTTTTTAAAACAATTTTAACATTTTTGATAAATTGGTTTAACTCAACTAATCATCTAAACGTGACCACATGCTTGTGTGTACACTACTGTCAATGGATATGTTAAATCGTCTGCCTCAACCCTCATGTTGCATAGTCTTAGCCTAAATGATTTTCCAACCATGTACCTTTAAACCAAATCACTCATGATCATAGGAAATATACTAGAGAAGTAATCATCAAGCCTTAAACTCACAACATAGTCATTAGTCTATAAGGGCGTAAATTCTTATGTGACTAAAGTCTCAGACTGTAAAGAGCGTAGAGAAATAACTCACTTACATATGTAGACCATAATTGTAATAGCACATGTAGTATGAAATGCATGCTATGGTAGAGCTCATTAAAAGTTCTTTAACTTCTCAACACTGTACAGGTTTTAGTCCATTCACTCTCTCTTGTGCCAAACTCAAGCTCTCATAATCCAATCGCTCTATCTCGCACCAAATGGAGTCTCGCACTTGGCTTTCTCAGACATATATATATATATGTTCCCGACTCCAATCGAGACGACATCATAAACAAACACTTAGCTTACACTCTATTAGGCCAAAAGCTAGTGTGAGCATCCATAATATACTCAGCATCTCATCATGCTTGCAAATCATACGCCAAGGTGATCGTGGTTTGAGTACATGACCTAAACCTGTCACACCATATGTCTAATCACATTATGCTAATGTATGCAACTGATCATGTCAATCAACAATCCATACCACATGGAATAACAAAGTAACATGATCATCTTATTAAATAAATAAATGTCTACAAATCCCAGAGGTATCTTATTATAAACCAAATATGAATATTCCTATGCTAAAAATCAAAACATTAAATTCTATGCAATCTCATACTTATCACGTGAGCCTTAAACATATCCCAAGGAATAGGCTTAGGGTGCATTTGGATTTAGGGAATTGAAGAGTGGAAATGGAATTGGGGTACTTATATACGAATTGCTTTTAAATTATATAAATGGATTTAGGTCAAATCCCCAAGGAATTAGAATGAAGAATTGAAGCGCCAAATCAGTGGAATTTAAATAACAACCCCTTATTCCCAATTCCTTATAAAACAACATATGACCAAAATACCTTCACCAATGCTTCAAGTCTATTCAAATGACTAAAATGCCCTCCTCCCTCAAGCAAATGTGAGGAGTTTTGTAACACATAAATACCCAAAATGCCCTATGTTATTTTATTAATTGACCAAAATGCCTCTAACTGGAAAATCTAGCTCATGTTAGCTATGGTTTAGGTCTATTCAAATGACTAAAATGCCCTCCTCCCTCATAAAACTATAAGGAATTTTTTTAGCACCCAAAGTAATCAAAATGCCCTCAATTACTTTATTAATTGACCAAAATACCCTTGAATGGAAAATATAGCTCATGTTAGCTATGTTTCAGGTTTATTCAAATGACTAAAATGTCCTCCTCCCTCAAACAACTATGAGTTTGATTTAACACAAAGTACCCAAAATGCCCTTCGTTATTATAATAATTAACCAAAATCCCCTAAAAATATGGTTCATTTCAGCCATGCCTTAGGTTTATTCAAATTACTAAAATACCCACCTCCCTCAAGCCACTATGAGGAGTTTTTTTAACACAAAAGTATCCAAAATGCCCTTTATTATTTTATTAATTGACCAAAATTTTTTCAGAGTAAAAAATCCAGCTCATGTTGGCGTATGGAAAGAGTCACTACAATAAATTGCATCTTTGGCAATGCAAACAAGATTTAGTCACTAAAAGCCACCAATTGGCAATGAAAACTAGATTACGTCACCCAAAGTGGCATGTTTTGGCAATATAATTAATTATTTTATCGCAGAAGCTCAAATATTCATTAGCAACATTATGATTTGTGTCATGAAAAGTGTATGTTCAATGGCAACGTGGCCTTCCGTGTCACCGAAAGTAGAAAATTCATTGGATACATTATGATTTACATAGCAAAAAGTGATTGCTCAATGGTGATGTAACCTTCTGCGTTGCCGAAAATAAAATTCAATGGCAACGTTATGATTCGTGTGAAGAAAAGTATATGCTCAAAGACAACATGGCCCTCAGTATCGCCAAAAGTAAAAGTAGTGTTGTGATATCATTGGCGACGTGGTTGTCTGTGTCGCCGCAAGTGTGATATATTAAATTACATCATTTTGATGTTAATCTATAATACTTAGAAAATGAGCAAAATGACGGTTTTGCTTCGTGAAAAAATTCGTTTGCCTTTTCATATGGTTTCTGCTTTTTTGTGATTTTTTATCTACAATTTTTAAAGACAAGAAAATCCTTTGCTTCACAAACACCATTCGCTCCTGCAAAAGGGTGTGTGGCCCCATGTAAAAAGTACATGGACCCACACCCCATGTAAAGGGTAGAATGGTGCTCTAAGTGTAGGGGATCTACCCCCTTTTCTAATCAATCTTTTAGTTTGAGAATAGAGCATTAATTCAATTTTTATTATATAATTTTATATTTTCTTTTTGATAAAAATCCCCAGAGAAAATTTGTATTTATTTATTATTTTTTAGTTTTTTATAGAACAAGAGAAGGGCGCCAATCTTGTTGTTCCTCTCTCTCTCCTCCTTACCTACTCGACACCTTCACCCTCCCTTCCTCCCACTTCCCCTCTTATCTACGCCCTCTCTTCTCCGGCCACTCCCATTCTCACGTCTCCCTTAATTTCCCTCACGCTTCTCTCTCTCATTGTTTTTGCCACGAACACCCCCACCATCGCACGCTTCTATCTCGTCTCCATCTCCCCCATCCCCCTTTAATGCGACCCCATTACTCTGCTCATATGATTCGATGAACCCATCTTAGGCTTATCGATGGAGACCGTCCCCGTCCCTCTGATTGGTTCAGAACGCATGCCCTAGAAACTCTTTCCCTCTATAAATACTCTTCAACAACCCAACACTAGGGGGACCGAAGGATCCAAAAGGGAATCAACTAGAAAGAAAGGGGAGACTCCAGCATCTTTTTAGAGGTTAATCTCCAGATGTCGTTAGTCTCTCAAGAGAGCCTAGCTTATCTCCCTTTCTTTAAATCCTATACCAAAGCATCTACCCCTTTCACCCTGAATTTCCCTTTTAATCAACATCTTTATCTCCAAATCCTTCTTTATCACACTCATAATCTCAACCATTCAATGCTCTGCCTTACTGCAAGGACAACCCAAGAAGAGGATCTCATACTCGGTGTGCTTCAGGAGAGAGGGAGGTTTTCCCTCTCACGATTCAGGTTCTAGGTTTTGTTCTTTTATTTTCTTTCTCCTTACGTTCTTTTATTTATTTATTTAAAAAAAACAATTTCTTATTTGCCTAGTTCTCTGGTTAGACTTTTATGTTTGATTCTGAGACTAATGACCAAAAACAAACCAGTTGTTGGATTTCAAAAATAGTATATGATCTTCTAAAACAACAGTTGAAACATTGGAAACCACCCTGAATCATTTATGTCACTCCATATAAGTACTTTTGAGGCCCTCATCATTATTGATATTTGCTTATATGACATAACTATTATCAGGTGTGTAAGAAAATTGTATTGAATTTTTGGTTAGTAACTGATGTGATTGCCAAAAATGAAAATGGACCTACGTCATTGAACAAACTTATGCAATTTGTAGTTGACGCTTAGGGGTGGTTGGTACCCACTTGTTGCACACAACAGATAAACTATGTCAGTATGGGCAACATTGTAACCATCCTACCAGACTAGATGTCACTGGTTATGACAAAATGATGTAGTTGAAGACTTAAATCCATATCCCTATTTATATTAGAATACACACTATTTAGAAGAATGAGTATACATATCTTCAATATGGTGAGATGCGTCCTAACCAAGTGCTTGGATGGACATTTTTAAGCATGTGACACATTGGTTTCACCGAGGTTAAAAGGTAGCCATGAGCTTGTTAAGGTTCCACTTCCCAATTGTTATCATGTTTTAGGGCTAACCTTTATTGGGCAACGTTTTTTTATAGATGAGGGTAACAAGATGGATCTCAATATCAGTTCTTGTTTTTAGGAAGATACAAGAGAGACTATTTACTTGTAAAGTGAGGATGCAAACTCTTTTTTTATGCCATTGATAGTAGTTTCTTATGTACTTTCACTTATATTTTCTTTCAAATTTGATT
>JAOXJP010191624.1:0-12243 GCA_025762735.1 Platanus orientalis | reverse complement strand
GCTTCCGCACTTTAAATCTAACCATTATTTGAGGGCTTTGGAATTACTCTACATCAATTTTTGGTATCTTCTCCCTTATGCTACATCAACCTCCTTGTAAAGGGGTATATGTGGCCAATCCATACATTCTATCCAATGGGCGAACTTTTAAATTGACAATGTGTCCAAATGAATACACGTTCGGCGATATGCTACTGTGTATTGGATTATCTCCCTAGTAATGCTAGTTGATGAGGTAAGAAATTTTTCAAATAAAAAATGCTCAGAAAATATGATCTTTTGCTTTATGACAAGCCCAGATAAAGTAGGAGGGTGGCGTCAGGTTAAGAATCGGCCTTAAAAACCTACTCAAACCATTTAACATGCTATACGACAAGGGCTGTTGGGATGAGACCTACCACATGACAAGATGCGATGAACATATGGAATGCTATCACCTAAGCTACCACAAAGATTTCGTTTTATATCTGCTGTTAGGGGTGTCAACGAGCCAAGTTGAGCCGATCTTTGCCCAACTCGGCTAGGGCTCATCACATGAAAGCCAGACTCAGGCTAGTGAAGGTAGGCTCAGGCTCAACCATTAAAAAAAGGCCCAGCATCCTAATGGTCCATTAGCCTAATTTGTCTTATTTGAACATTACTATTGTCACTATATATACTATTATTATAAAATTATTAGCCAAATCAAGATTTTTAACAAGCCAAGCTTTTAATGAGCTGAGCTTAGTGAAGCTCGGCTTAGGCTCACTTAATAATTAAGCTTAAATCAAAGCTCAAGTTCGGTTCACCGAGCTCAAAACAAGGCTCAGACTTCGCTCTTTACTAGTTGAGCCAAGCTTCACTGACAACCCTATCTGTCAGCCTTGTCAATACACACACACATATACATACATACATACTTAGGACTTTAATGAGGGGGATATTTTTATTAACACTAGGGGTGGTAATTCGTGTTGGCAGGTTGGGTTGGTGCCGTGTAGAGCTAAGGATAGATAATGATATGGGTTAACCCAAACACGACCCATTTATTAATTGCGTCAAAGAGGGTTGACCCGCGATCGCTTTGACCTGAAACACGATTATCGTAATCCCTAACCCACTAATTTCGTGTTGGGTTTTGTGTCAAGTTTGCGAGTCATGTGACTAGGGGTGATTATGTGTTTTAATAGGTCGTGTTCATGTTCGTGTTAAGGGTATACGATTATATGGGTCAACCTGAACACAACCCATTTATTAATCATGTCAAAGCAGGTTGACTTTCTTTAACCCAAAACACTATTACAGTAAACCCTAACCCGTTAATTTCGTGTCGGGTTTATGGGTTGTGTCAAACATTGTCACCCCTAATTTACACATAACCATGGATGTGTCAACATATTGGTGATGCAGGACGGCCTAGGCCTCAGATGTCCTACGGGTTATGGGCCCAAGAGGAATATAAACAAGGTTCAACTTGGTTGGAAGTCACTTTAAAAAATAAGGATTAAACAGATTAAAGAAATACAAAATCTAAAAGTTCTAGTTGTTAGTCAGAACTAAGGCATCACAAAAACTAGGGTTAGGGTTCTCAAATTAAGGTGAAACATTGTAGGATTATAGGGTTATGAATAAGGAGTTAATCCTCCAAATCTGAGCACAAACAAATTTGTAAAAGTATATATGACAAGCAAAATTCAGGTCTGTCTCAGAAAATCCAACAAAATAGAAAAGTAGAAATCATCCCAATAACAATAAATAAACAAGACAAGGAACAGAGCTTCAACACTTCAAGAGAAACTTATCTTGTAACCATAAGGATAGTTTTCGACATAGTAGAACTCGTGGATTCTTGTTTTATGGATGAAGACATCTAAAAATTAGAAGAGATAAAGAGGAGGAAGAAGAAAACATTTAGAATCATTCAATGGATCCTAGGAATCACTCCTAGGGTTTAAGAATCATTCAACTAAATGATGGTAGCAGCCAACATTCAATATTAATTCCTCTTCAAAACTAAAGTTACAAGAATTATTTATATGCTCTAATAGATAGGGCGTCTAGCCCTATTGGACCAAATTACAAAACTACCCCTGCATAGAAAAGTGCACAAAACCCTTTATAACTCCCTACCAACTTAACCAAAATCTATGAAACTTTAAAAAACACTAAAATAAGACCCGAAGATCAACACCTAATGGTTGGACCCCTCACCTAATATTTAGAAATGACAAAAATACCTCTGACAACACAAAAAACCATGTAAACAATAAAAAGACAGAAAAACATGACAATCTTTGTTATGTTGTTCTGAATCATTCTTCCCTGGCTAAAAAAAACTTGATCTCGAGTTTTGTAATGATGAAGGATCAACACACTAGATGACTTCAAGGGATTAACCTTGTAGCATGTTTAAGATGGATTCTTTGATGTTGAACTTCTTCTTGATAAGTCGCTTTATTGGCTTGTCTTACAATTTTTTTTTTGTTGGATAAATAATGAGTTTATTGAGAAAGAAGGAGAAAAATACAACAACAAACAAAAGACCAAAGCCTCACTCCGGGATGTCCGGCATTACATTAGACCTAAAAGGATTTGGTAGCTCAACACCCCACTTGACAATTTTATCCGTAAGCGAGTTTTGGGATCTCGGAACATGGGAAAGAACCACGTTCAAAGGCATCACCAAGTCCTAAATTTCATGGGTCAAATTTGCATACTTCCACAGACTAGGAGAAATGCTAGATCCCCAACCAATCACCACGGAGGAATCGTCCTCAACCATAACATGAAGAAGACCAAGATTTTTAATCTCCTAGAGCCCCATGAGAAGACCCATCACCTTGGCTTTAATAGAAGCACCCAACCCAAGTGGCCCTGCAATGATGCTAATAATATCACCTTGAGAATCGCAAATCATGCAAACAAAACCACTTGGCCTTGGATTACCGAAAGAAGAACCATCAAAGTTTAGCTTGCAATTACCGGAAGGAGGGGGGATCCAAGACACAATAGAGATGCTATTCCTCAAAAGATTGAGAGATATACTAGACACCTAATCCCGCATAAAGGAAATTAAGGATAGCCTTTGGAATTCCTTGGTCACAAAGAGCCAACTCCCAACTTCCCAAATAATAGCATCAATGACCTCGTTGCAGCTCTTGCTTTTATCTTCACAAATTCTAAGGTTTCTTTCTCTCCAAATATACCACAACACTGTATGACACAAACAGGCCCAGAAGCATCTACCCCGATCACCCAAACCCCCCCGCCTTCCAAAAAGATAAGAAATCAACCATATCCAGGGGCAGAGCCAGGATTTTCACGTAGGGGGGGTAAGCCAAAAGATTATTTGCAACCCCTTAACGGGTGCCAATGGTACACCCACAACCAAAGGGTGACACATCACATTGAAAAGTGAAAAACTCCTAAAAAGTGTAAATCACTTTTTCAACACGTGTCACCTACTGTTGCGGGCACACTAATGGCACCCATTAAGGGGTGCACCAAACAATGATTTACACACAAAATTTGAAAAAAAAAAAATCATTGATTACCTTCCTCTTCTTCGGCCGATGATCCCGTTGGACGATGATGATGGTCCCCCGAAAAAGGACTTCATCTCCAGCGACTTCACTCCCGTGGGGTTATTCTGGTAAGTTAGTCCATAATTAGAAAGCTGGATTTCACAACATTTCGATTCTCTGACGATCAATATCCAAATCAACACTAAATGTACAACCAATATAGCACCGGACCACAGGCAAGGAGGGACCATGCTTTTCCTTCTCTTTTGCTTTCCATAGGTAGATTAAATACAAGTTTTTGAGTGGAATTTGAGGGTCAACTACAAATCATCTTCAAAAATTATTAATTTATTTGTTATTTTTTAAGAGGAAAACCCATCCAGATATTAAGATATATCAAGGCAACAGGAAAAGGACTTTCAACAACTGTGAGTTCTGTGTTTTGATTTACCTAATTTTGTTTTGCTGCAACTTCAACCTTGAAATGCTGTTCGGCAAGCTCAATTTCCTTTCTTTCACTCCCTCACTCTCTAAGACAGAGAAGTAGAGTCACAGAGATGTTGCGACTTAACTTTCATTAAGAGATGGGTTATGGGACAATTTTTTCTCTCTCGGATACAAGAGAAACGTGATTCCTTGTCGGGGGGAACACTTTATCCACGTCTCTTTCTTTCTTTGACTTTAATTAATGGTTAGAGAGAGAGACTGGTGGTCCTCTCTCGCATCTCGCTTTATTCTATCTTATTTACACTTTCTCTCTCTCTTGCATCTCTCTTTCTTCTATCCTATTTACACCTTTTTTTTCTGCATCTCGCTTTATTCTATGTTATTTATATCTTCTTTTTTTTCGAAAAATGTCCTGGTTATGCATGTTTTCATTGAAGGGGGGGAGGGCAAAGAATGGTATTTGGGTTTTATTGTTGGAATAAATGGAGGAATTTTCAGATTAAGGGGGGCAGTTGCCCCCCCCAGGGGGTTGCCCCTACGTAGCTCCGTCCCTGACCATATCCCTTGGCATCACCCAATTACAATTAAGATTTAAAAAAAAACTCTCAGAATGCACTGGCAAAGCTGCAATGAAGGAATAAATGGTTAGTAGACTTGCCCTCCCTTTTACAAAGCACACACCAATTAGGAGAGATATGCATATAAGGCCTTCTCCTTTATAGCAGCTCTAAAGAGTTAACATAGTTGAGGGCAACCGTCCAAGAAAAGGATTTGACCCGAGGGGGAACCGGAGGCTTCCAAATCTTTCAAGCAGGAAAGAAAGAAGGAGAATCATTGGATTGGGACAAGGCTATGAAGAAGGACCTCGAAGAAAACTTACCCGAAGATTCCAATACCCAGACTCTTTGATCAAGAAAAGACATGGACAAATATACGTCGTTAAGACAACACATGAGGTTCCCTAACAAATCCACCTCATAATATGTATCTTCAGGATCTTCATATAAAATTACATCAAGATAATCGAATAACAACACACTTTTTTGGACACATCAAGGGCTTGGTGTTCTGCAAATTCCTTTTCCTCTTTTGAAAGAGAAATATAAACCTTATTATCTTGTTGTATTGCATCCGGCAAAACCAGTTTATCCAAGGCATTCGTTTGCTCATCCAAACCTTGTAGTAGAATTGGTGAAGAAAGCGTTGGCTCATCATCAACTTTATTAACGATCTCTTCTTGTTTTTTCTCTTTCAAAGCTGACGATCCCCAGACTTTCTTTTTTGTTCTTGGGAATCTCTACTCTTTAGTGTTGGATCCTACGAGTATGGTTTCTGATTTTTTGATGATGAGAGTGATATTTGGAGACCGCAATTGCATTGGCGTTTGAACGATTGGGAGGTTGGGGACCTTGGTAACCTATTAGCGCTTCTCGAGGGTTTGAAGCCAATTCCGGGGATGAGAGATGGTTGGGAATGGGTCATTTCTAAAAAAGATAAATTTACTCCCAAGTCTCTTTACTTGGTTTTGGGTAATTTCACAACTGGTGTGTTTCCTGTCAAGGGCATTTGGATCCTGAGTATCTCGTCTAAAGTCTCATTTTTTTTGTAGAATGTTGTTCTGGGTAAGATTCGCACTATTGATAATCTTTAAAGCAAGGGTTGAAATATGACAAATAGATGTGTTACGTGCCTAAGGGAGGAGGAGTCAGTAGTTCATCTGTTCATTCACTGCGCCTTAGGGCATGCGGTTTGGAGTTTCTTCCTTTCCCATCTTAATATTGTTTGGATTTTTCCTTTTCATTTTCGGGAGCTTATCTCGGGTTAGTGGATCCATGATTTGGAAGGCTTACCCTTGATTATTTGGGCTTATCTCCCGGGGGTTATTTGTTGAGGCTTGTGGAATGAAAGAAATTCTAGGATCTTTGACGGAAAGTCAAGATGCCATGAGGACTTGCTTCTTCATATTCACAATTGCTTATTGAAATGGATCTCAATTAGGAGTGATTTTGTTGTAGGAGAGTGGGATTCCATATGGAGCGAGTAGTCTCTTTGTCGTGGCTTCGGAGGGCGCTTCCTTTTGTTTTTTGTTGTTTTAGCTTTTGACTGTGTTCCTCACCTTCTTGGTGAGGTCTCTTTTGTTTTCCTTTGTTCTTTCGCTCAGGCTGTTATGGTTTTACTTTAAGTCAATACCATGTACCATGGCTAAAAATTTGCAATATATGTATCTCCTCATCAAAAGTAGGTTTTCTTTCATCAAACCATTTTTTTCCCAACACCACCATAGAATCTTCCAAAGGAACAATTATGCAATCAACACCATCAACATATCTTCCTTGTTTGAATTGAATGACAACACATTCTTCAGAGTATTCACAATAAAGTTGATCTATAGAATCATGCAAGATCTTCTCAATGAACCCTATGGAAATCCAATTCTCCTCATACTTGTCACTAACTTGAACATTGATTGTCTTCCCAGAAGGGATAACAAGTCTATTCCTAATTTCAAGAACCATCTCCCAGGCTTTGTTATGACAAGCTTTGTCCTCCCAGGCTTTGCTTTGATACCAACCTAATGCATGACCAAAGCTTTGAAACCAGATTGATGCAGGATGACCCAGGGCCTTGGATGTCCTGCGGGTTAGGGGGCTACAAAGTGCTTAAATAGTACCCAAACAATCTATGAACAGTCCCTTTTGAATATGAATGAATTATGCAAATAGAACTCAAAAATTAAAGTTGATAGATAGAACTTGGATAGCTCAGAAACTAGGGTTAGGGTTATGCAAATAACTTCAAATTTGGCGGAGAGTTAGGTCAAGGTATAAAGGATAATCCCACAAATTTACATCAAGATCAGACAAGAGAAAGTATATAAACCATATAAAAGAACAGTCGGAACATAGATTTTCAGCAGACTAGACAACAGAACAACAACTAAATAGGGAATGAAAAGCAGTAGCAGGTCATTCAGATGGTTATTGAATGGGATTAGCAGCAAACACTTGTCTGAGATTAAAGAATACTGATATTGGTAAAGAGAGAACCAAACAGAACAAGAAAGGGACTAAGAGGCCCTCTTAAAGTGGATTAAACAACAGGAAAGGGTTTAACTACTTTAGGAACTTATCTGTAGGGTAGATAAATCCCTGTTGAAAGAATAATAGAAGCGCCTCAAAATTGGGGGGCGAATGGACAAAATCCCAACCTAGAAAATTTTGTCAGAAGGCTCTTGTAATGCTCATAGAGACAGTTGCAGATCCGAATCTCCAGCAGACTATCAATCTTCCGTCCATTGTTAGACTTGAAACTCCCAGCAAAAGCTCCAAGAACTTCAACAAAGTATATTCAGTTGTTAATGGTGAACAGACAGAGAAAAGAAAAAGAAATAATATAAATAAATAAAGAAGAAGAAGAAGAAACACCTAGAATCACTTTAGGGTTCCTACGAATCACTCAAAAGGTTGGGAATCACTCAACAAAGCAGCCGCAGCAGCCACAAATCATTATTCATTCATTCCTCTCCAAAACTAGAGTTACAAGAATTATTTATATGCTCCAATAGATGGGGCGTCCAGCCCTATTGTACCAAATTACAAAACTGCCTCTGCATAGAAAAGTGTGCAAAAACCCTTTATAACTCCCTACTAACTTGACCAAAACATATGAAATTTTAAAAAACACTAAAATAAGACCTGAAGATCAAAACCTAAGGTCTGACCCCCCATCTTATATTTGGAAATGACAAAAATGCCCCTGACAGCACAAAAAACCATGTCAACAATAAAGAAACATAAAAACATGACAATCGTTGTTATGTTGTTCTGTGTCAATTGGGTTTTGCAAAGCCATCAAGTCTGGTACCTTCTATTTAAGCTGAAATGAAAATACATATATATGTGACTGTTAACTGTCATATTTGGCCCAAAGACCAAATGGAAGTGATCAGACAAAGGGCAGTTATTTTCCCCTGTAGCTGCATACAGCTTTTGATCTACAATACATAAGTGATTCAGCTCGAAGAATTTAAGAATTTACACCATTCACAATATTATGTAACACAACTCAGCAAGAAAACAAGTTTCTTCGGTTTCTTGATTAAAGTGAAATACTGCTATCCGATTCCAAAATATTTCTTATGGTAAAATCCATGTTTTCCTCTGTAGTTACTTGCATTTGACTTTAATATTGAAAGGAAAGGATGTTGAAACTTACGAATGATCCAAGCTAAGAGATGATGTCTTCAAACCCTTTCTACGGTGAGGATTCAGGCTTACATTAATCAATATAAGATCTGATGCATATGCCACTACACATCTGCAACACAGCCATTTGAACAAACCTCCCACATCAACAGTTGTATATGATGAAGATAATTAAGTAGAAAACTGTTATCTAAAACTCACTATAAGTGCATCTATTAAGAATGCTAATGGCGGTAGATACAATGGATTGTAATTTTTTTTAATAATATTTATGTTTTGTACAGGAGTCCTGCAAACTCCAGCCTGCTTACCAGAAGAAGCATGCATCAGTTACTCAGTACAGCCCCTTAAAGGAACTATACTCATTTGGTGAACTGATCCTTATGTTGCAACTGTCATCTTCACCGTGTCTCAGATTTCGCACATTAACCTACAAACTTATTGGAAAACCCTTAAAAGTGACATATATCTTCATGCAGGCTAAAAAATAGTGATAATTATCTTCTTCTTCTTCTTAAAATTGTTGCATTCTTCATTTTTTAGTCAAGATAACATGATCATTAGCATGAGCATGACCATAGCACCATCCAGAATACAATCTGCAAATCATCCTTGATGTAAATTGAAAATCACATGAATCAACTCTATGCACAAGAAGAATATAGAATATCCAAGAACTGGAGGGGGAAAATCAGGTACTATGAAGGCTCTCTTAAAACACATCTAAATTGGCATGGAATGCACGGAAAATAAATACAACAGTTCCCAAACATTTTGGATAGAACAGACTACAGACAACAGCCTGCAAGGTCCATGATTTCATGTAAAAATTTATTTGATCCAATATACATCCATGCAAATACCATCCAATAGAATAGGAATGATATGAAGCCATTGAGTTGCATTTTCTTACCTATGCAAAGCTGGGTCATCTGAAAGCTTTCCTCTTGCTCTGAACCAGTACTTCACGCTGCAAGATGGGTTGATTTTCACTAAATGAGCTGTGATCTATGTAAATCAAAACTCCAGACTTCCATTCTACGATACAAGGAAACAGCACGAATGAGATTAAAGAATGCCAAACTAGATCTTACCTTGGTGGGGATTTAGTTTGGTTGGTAGAGGCATTTGGCTCACAAAACCTGATCTCTATGGGCCATGGGATAAAAGTTTTTGTCGCCACTTTGTTGCGGTAAGTCCTGTTATCCAATTGTTACGACTTTATCTATATAAAAAATGAACTGGAACATAGACTAATCCTTATAATATCAATTCATTCAGATGCTACAGCAATGCAAACCCTATCAAAGTATCAAACGAGGACCATAATATTTCTTGAAGATGAATTGCTAATCAACCATAAAGGTGTTCATAATCATAGGAGATCATAAGAATAACAAAACCAGATAAAAATGTTATTCAAGGTTGGAAAAGGCCTAGAATAAAGCTAGCAAAACCAATCAGCTCCCCATGTGAATTACCCTGGCTTTATTACATGCCATGTCAATCCAGGGAACCTGCCTGGTTCAGTAGTTGTTATAACACAGAATATGCCCCCTTTCACATTTGCATTAGACAAGTACAATTCTTCTAAATGTGGCCTGAATACGCCCATGTTCTCCTATAGAAAGCTCAGACGCTTATCTATACATTCTGATTGCATTAAAACCTATCTATGGAATGGGTTTCCAGTGATACAAGAATTAAAACTATTAGATGAACTTCAATATCGAAAGAGTTTCATGGAATAAATTAGGTCTGCGCCGGCATTAGATGAGTGATGCGGCAGCCCTTTCATGGTTGGAAAGGACTTAACCACTTTGGAAGCCCAGGCCTAGGCCCAAACACCAAAGGAAAGGGCCTAGAAATCCAAGAAATCATGGTTCTTTGTAGCTAGAGTCGTCATTTCAGTAACACTATCTGCGTTTTAAGTATTTAGGCTTTATGTTAAGAGTTATTTTATGGGTTTTTATGTGATGTTAGGGTTGTTTCTGGGTTTTATTGGGAATTATTTTGTAATAAGGCTATAAGCCAAGGGGGATTTCTTGTTATTTTAAAGAATTTTGAGAGTCAATAGATAGGGTTAGAATAGGTTGGTTGACAGCCTTTAGGAGTTAGAAGTTTTGAGGATCCCAAGTTTTGGAAACTCCAACATTGAGTCAACTAGGGTATATAGGTTATGTTTGGTCGACATATGGAGGTGTTTTGGAATTTTGAACTCTTTCTTTCTTCTTTTAACATCCCTAACTGGCACGGATTTGGTGCGCCCCCTTAACAAATGCCTAAGGTCCACCCACATGCAAGGGCGACTAAATATCCACCCCTGCATGCAGGCAGACCTTAGGCATTCATTAAGTTGGCACACCAAATCTTGGGGGATCCCTAACCCGTTGAAGTACATCTAAAATACCTGTTGGCTTTGAAGGATTAAATTCAAGAAGACCAAGGGCTGAAATTTCTGCCAGTTACACTTATTTACAGCTGGGAAAATTCTAGACAGTGTATAGGTCAAATCATCCCCTCCAGAAAGGGCCCTATGGCAACTCTTTTTATCAAGTTTTCTCTTCCATTCACTTCTCAATCTATTTCCCTAGATTCCTTTAAAATCACCCTGCAAAAATCTGCATCTGCATATATTTATTAAACCCAAACCTATCCTTACTTTCTGTTTTTATGTCTTGGGTTCATTTAAATTGAAAATCGCCCCTCCCTATAGTTGATGTTTTTGTGATTTCTTTTAGGGGTTTTATCACCATTTTATTGCCTTCAAAACCCTGCAAATATATATAAATTCTCTCTTGATTTTAGGTTTCTTAAATCATCATTCTAATCTTACTTTAGGGTTCTTTGATTCCAAATTACAACAGCAACTTGTGAATATAATTTTATATATCAAATCTACTTAAAATTACTTGAAATTTTGCATAGAGGTGTTTTATAGGCCTGCCTAAATATATACCCGGACTTCTCGGGTTAGGCCTTTGGCCTTTCTTTTGTTGTTCTCCTCTTCTTTTTGCAATAAAGTCATTAATTATAAAAATTAAAAAAAAATGGCCTAAGTATCACCTTGTAAAAGCGCGTAATTTTATGACACACGACCAGGGATATTTTGGTCATTTCACACTTCTATCAAGAATTTCCAGATTTTGGGTTTTGTGGTTCTTTCTCTCCTATTATTTGCTCGTTTCTATTCCTATTGGGTCTACCTTGGTAGATTCTAACTGACCCTCAAGGCCTTTAGAAGGGAGGTTATTCCCTACTAGGTAAAAAAGAAGCTGAAGCCAAGGAGTTGGTTGTTCTTTAAGCATAACATCAGTACAAGAAATAGGGGAATTTCAACCTTGAAGATCTATTTGATTCTAGCTAACTGTCAAGAATCAAATGGTAGAAACTTGCAGCATTTTTTGTAAGCACCAAAAATATTCAACATAATTTTGTGGTCCACTCATGATCGGAGGTGTTGACACAAATTTAATGCATAAATCCAAAACATGAAAAATATGTAACAAGTTCAAATAAATTATTATTTTTTAAATATTTGCAAACGGGATACAATCTCTTTGATTTACGCTATTTTACAAAAGAGTAAACCTTTGATTCTTGTTAATGGAATCCAAGGGCCCAACGGCGTGTTTCTTGGATTCAAGTGTTTTGTGTGCTTGATCATGGATGAATCAACTTCTTCTCAGGACTTCTCGCTTGATCCGAAAAGAAGATGAACACCACAAACTTGCTATAAAGACCGGCTTTATAGCGTGTTTTTGAGATGCAATGAGTATTCTTCGCTCTAACAACAAATTGTTGTTGGTCGAGAGACTGGAAAGTGTGCCTCAAGTCTTCAAGTGTATGGAGAGCTTTGGAGCTTTCTATAGCACTCTTGCTTAAAGTCTTCTAAAAAGGTCCCTCTTTATATAAAATGGGTGTATTTATAGTAAGGTTCAAAATGTCGGTGTCGGTGGAAATATCGGTCAAGCCAAAATAAGACATATATCAGATATGTCGGAAATATTGAAAAGAAATATTGCAAAAATCGTGGAAACGTAAGAAGCATATTCTAATCTAACTACATATGCACAATGAAACAAATA
>JAOXJP010191613.1:0-12244 GCA_025762735.1 Platanus orientalis | reverse complement strand
GTTTGATACAATCCTTACTTGTTTTAACCCGGTAAGAGGGCCTCATCAACTTAACCCCTTGACGACAAAGTGGTCTCATTCAATAGCTTTTATAGATTTTCAATGCTTTTCATTCCTCTTTTACCATCTCTTTTTCATCCTTACAATTATCTTCATTACAATATCAATTTTAGATTTTATACCTTCACAATGTCATATGCTGTTATGAAAAACAAAACAATCTTACTTGCCTTCAGGTTTAACAATTTCAAGTTTTGTGTACTTAACAGTTAGCCATTTCAATGATACTATACATAAGTTCAATAAAGAAGATATTTCATAAAAAATTCTCAAACAAAATGCAACAAAATCAATCTTAGCATCTTAGATAATATCTTTATTTTTACTGAATTTTCTTTCATTTTCAAATTCTCATCTCTTCAATTTTCTTTCCAATTCTTTCAATAGAATTTTATGGCTACTTAAACATAGGTTAAAATCATATTACAGATCTTAAAACATCACTTAAAATCCTTTAAAAAAAATCTTTCCCTTTAGACTCAAACAATAGATTGATTTCAAACCAACAGCTTGAAAACCGGTAAAAATCCAACCTTTGAAAATCAATAAAAACTAATTTTCAAGTTAAATCTAAGAACCTAGATGAAAATAATTGCAAAGTTTAAGCATTTACTTACAAATTTAATAAATATCTCAAATCAATTTGGTGCTAGAAGCTTTTTCCACTAAAATCCCCAATTTCTTCTCCAAAACCCTACTTTCTTCTTAAATTCCTTTATTTTCTCTTCCTTTCTTGATTCTAATGAGTTTTTAGGTTTTGTAGTTTGAGTTTACATTGTTCTTATAGAGATAGGAGGTGTCCAAGTCAAGTTGGAAAACTTTTTTGTTTAAAACTTTCAAAAAAACATTATTTTTTGCATTTAATCACGAATTTTAGAGTTTTGAGTTATTTATGATTTTGCCACTGAACTAAAATGGCTCTAACTTTCTCTACAAAACTCGAATTTACTCACCGTCTTTTTTGTTAGAAATTAGATTTCAAGAGATTTCCAAATCCATGAGGCTTGATCTCTAATTCATCCTATATTTTTATTGGTGTATCTTTAAAGTTATCACAAAATCTACTGATTCAGACCATACTAGACAATATAGACACTTTTTGGGAGAATTGTCATAACTTATTCTAGGAAACTTTACTTCACTCATCATTTGTCGCATTGGAAAGTAGACTCATAGATATTTTCAAGCATATATTATTTGTAGGGTGATTCCTACGGGATTGATACATAATTATTTATGAAGTTGTGTCATCTATTTGTGACAACTTTAGAACTTGTCATGTCCTTGACCCTTTTTTTTCTTGCTTAGTGAATTGCCTTTAACTTTTTCATTTGGTGTCTGTTTTTCTTGCCGTTTATTACGTACAACTCTAGACTTCCGTGCCTATCCAAATTGATAAGTTTCACTCATATATTTTTTCTATATTTTTGTTGGTGCCTTTCTAAAATTGTGTTAATGATCATATCAGTATATGTACATTAAAGTGATCCTATGTGTGTACTGAACTTATGTGACATGTGTTATCCTTCTAAGTGTGAAACATGTACAGTAATATCTGTGTCATGGTATGGGGTGTTATAAGTAACACAATTCGTTCCCCAAGTCTGTGTAATTTTCAGGTCCACAACATAAGCTTTTGTGTTCACCTAAGACTAGAAAATCACCCTCAAAGCACCCGGTTGATCCAAACCATCCATAGCTTTCCAGAGATAGCATAACATCTCTCACAGAGTCCCATCTAAGGCCACATTACTGTAATAGGGAACATTCTAGTTTATCTTGTTGATGACCACTTTATTTAACCAGTTATCTGCAGCATGACTCGCTAAGGTCACCCCATAGTACCACTTGACACAGCATAAGTGGTCTTATAAATTCAATCCCTAAGACAAGCAATACTTTGAACAACAGTTTCAACATCATATAAAGTTCAAACAACTATTGTCTAGCACGGTCAACTTCAACCCCCACAGCTTCCCGAAAAAAGCACAACATCTCCCAATTGTGTTGCTGATCAACTATCGTCGCTTCAACAACCCAACCTGTTAAGCATAGGCCACCCCGTGACATGACTTATATTGAGACATAAACGCTCATCACATTCCTTCCAAACATTGTGTGATATGCCTACTATGATAGTGACTGGACTGTCATTACCTAGGTAAGGCACAACAACTGATCCTATGGGATCCCACCTTGGCTTCGAGGAAAGTGTTATTGTAAAATTTCCTCTAACTGGTCTTAAAAACTATAGTGTGGTTCACGAATGAGGACACCATTACAGATTCGATCCATTATTTATATACTCCATTAATTTATGATTTATACTCTTAGAGGAATTCATAAATAATATATAACATTAACCCTGAAAGGTCCCATGGCATTTTAGATAAAGCTACCCAAAATCTCTCATTGAGTCCTCTAGCTTGTAAACTTTGTCTACAATAAGGGCAAAGAATACAAAACTGTGATGTTGCTCGCTTTAGATGATGACAACATTACAGATCAATCCATAGCCTACATACCCCATCAATTTATGGTGCAAATCCTCAGAGGAATTCATAAATGGTATATAGCATTGACCCTCAAAGGTCTCATAGCTTTTCTATACAGAGCTCCCCAAAATCTCTCTATGAGTCTCTCCATTTATAACTTTTGTCCAGAATGGGTGCAAAAGCTATAGTCCTTTCCATAATTTATGTGAGATATATGGTGCTTGTAACCTTTGTCCAGAATAGGGACAAATGATACCATCAACTCCATAAACTATGACAATCTTGTTCATTGTAACTATTGTCCAAATCAGGGCCAAAAATTACAATCTACACCAAAACTTATGAGAATTCCATGAAAAATCTTTGTACAAAATAGGGACAAATGATACCCTCAACTCCATAAACTATAAGAATCTTGCTCATTGTAACTATTGTCCAAATCAGGGCCAAAAGTTACAATCTACACCAAAACTTATGAGAATTCCATGAAAAATCTTTGTCTAAGATAGGGACAAGCAATACAATTGTCTCATAAGATTAGGTATCATAATTGATTCATAAACAAAAATAAATAAATAAATAAAGTCACTCTTAACAAAAGAAAACCAACAAATCTCTCATGCACATTTCAACAAATAATCATTAGAAAAAACCATTAAGGAAAATTTTTGTTAATGATCAAAAAACCAACATACGAAAGATAACAAGGCCAGAAATAAAGACAAATGTTAAGATCATCATATTGGTTTGCATGAATTTACAGCTTTTGCATGATCAGGTTACTGTGATGTTTTTTGCAAGGTTTTTAAGTAGTTGCACCCTATGTTGATGACTTACATGTCTCCCGATGGAGTGCATATGCTAATAGTAAGACCACTAGGGGTAGAGGAAGAACTGTTAGCTTAAGTATAAGTCATGGATATACCTTATCTTTCAAAAATATAGATAGTCTTTCAATCAACTAAGACTCAATTTCAAAATTTAACAAAACTATGATTCATTTCAAAAGACTTACAAAAAACTGATTGAATGGATTTTTTATCCAAGAAGGCATTTCAAAAGACAAAATGTTTGCAAAACCCCTCAACCTAGAAAGTTGAAACCAATTTTAGCCCTTCAATTTTACTGACCAAAATAGTTCTAGGTATGTAAAACAACTAACCTAATATCCATGAGTTATAAAAAAGTGAAAGTACTATCTCAACCAAGCCAAAATTTAGGTGTTTCTTCCCTTTGCCAGGTATGGCTTTACCACACATACTAAAGGGGGCATTTGTCAGCACACAAATTTTGACTCGGGTCAATTAATGGAATCAGATGAGTTCATTACAGCATGGGATATGACCAAGTTCTAGACACCCCTAAACTTTAGATAGTCAGGCATTCTCAATGGATACTCTGGTCACAAGCACAACTATAATGTCCAAGCTCTATCTAAAGATCAGCCAGGCTAAACCCTAATTTCCCCCAAAAAGGCACCCTAGGACTCCGAGGGTCCATGTTTTGATCTATTAGCTCCATTTCATTTTAAATTTGCCAACCTTGTAAGCCTTTCCACATTGAAGCATCAAAAAACTAGAAAATTACCATTTTACCCCTACACCTTTAAAATTTTTAACTTCAATTTATTAGACCCATTTTCTCCAAAACTCGCCAGCCTTTATAAGCCTTCCCACATTAAAGCACAAAAGGCTGGTAAAATTCCCACTTTACCCCTAAATCTTCAAAATTCAACATTTCTCTTAAAATTAGACCCTCGGTAAACCCTAGATATTGCCCTCGTTACCCAAATGGCTCTCAGTCAAGTCCTGTACCCTCCCATCCTAATCATATTCAAAGCTATCTAAAGATCCAAGATATCTAGAGACCCAAAAGACCCCAAAATCTCAATATTTTTCCAAACCCACAAAAAACAGTTTTAGCCATATTTGACCTACTATAGGTCCCTAAGAGGCCTTTGGACAGCCAAATTCAGATCAGTTAGAGGCTGATTTTTTGTTTTTATTGAGACTTCAAGGCTAGCCTTCAAGATTAAGTATTACTAAGACCACTGTACATCAATTTCTCCAATCTCCCCAGAACAAACCTAATCATTTTGTAGCTAATGATGAACCCTTAATTGACCCTTAAAAATTCATCACAGATCAGAAATTCAACTAATCAACGGCCCCATCTTAGCAAGTCCAAGACCTTCCAAGAAAACCTAGATCAGGACTTCCAAGAGAACCAATATGCCTTGATCACCCTATTTTGTCTCAAATCACAGCAGAACCATTTTTACCAGCATTGGACACTCGGTGAACCTCCGAGAACTCTTCGGGAACCCAAATCCCTTAAGGTTAGGACAATTTTTTAATATTTTTCAAGATCTTCAATAAACACCCTAATAGAAAAGTCAATCCACTGACTCAACACAGCCTAATTACTCAATTCTTCACAAATTCAGGCTAAATTTTTTGGCCAAGTGACCTTCCTTCAGGAACCTCCCAGCAATTCATCGAGAATCAGAATGTCAGCCTATCAGGTCCTGTAAACTCGTAGTTCTAAGACCTAAAAATGTCATGACTCCCAATATTTTCACTCAGGGTCTAGTAAAAATTAGTCTCAATTCCACTAGAGATTTGGTCTAGGATAAATCAGGGTTTTAGACGTAGATTTTGAGATATCGGCTTTGTGAATAGTCAGAGCTGTGTCTTGCAAAAATTGAAGGTCCTCTTCCATATCAAGATTTCAAAAATCAAATTTACCATTTTTTCCTTCCTATATAGGTACGAGTCATTCTGGATCTATTCAGAGTAAGTTTTAACCCACCTACCCCTCTCTGAATCCAATTTTGACAATTGCGTTGCGACCAAAGCATCCAGAAGATGCAGAAAACTCATAAACCTCAAAACATTTGGAGCCATAGAACCTAGGAAGCACACCCAGATAGTAAAGACACAAAACCCGAAAAGCCGTTGATATTTTCAAGGAAAAGTAATCATTACTTTTGTAAAAAAAAAACACATTTTCCCCTAAAATACCCTAAAAGTGATTTAGATCTAAGCTCATCATTTGAAATATTCTAAATAAGGGGTTAAGATCTTAAGGCCCACAACCCTAGCCCATGCTCTGCTGCCCACCTCCTCACCTCCACCACTCATTCTCTCACTCCCTTTCCACCACCCATTTCTCACCTTCACCCTACACTACTCATTTCTCACCCCCTTCCTACACCACTGATTCCCTCACTTCCTCACCCCAACCACATACTCCCCGTAGTCACATGTCTCTAAACATGGGGCTAAGACCTCTCCACATTGCCCCCTTCACATGTGGTGGTGGGATCCACCATGACATGGGCATCCATGCCCACCACCACCATACTCCACATCCTTTGGTCCCCACCTATAAAACCTCCAAAATTCAGCCAGGAAAAAAAAGAGAAAATCTAGAACAAAAAAACCAAAGGAGAAAAGAGAGAAAAGAAAAGAAAGAAAAGAAAAGAGAGAAAGAAAGAAAGAGGGAAAGGAGAAAGCAAGGAAAGAGAAAGAGAAGGAAGAAAAGCCCTCAGGCCAAGTTGGTCCCCTCCCTTTTTATTTTTTTAGACCTTCCATGCTAAGAGACCCAACCCTGAGTTTAGTCAAGTAAATCCCTTAATCGGACATAGGGGAAACAAGCTTGTCTCCCCTCATTTACTATTTTTTTGTACTATTTTTAGTGTGGGAATCATAACTCCTCCAACTGGGGGAGTTAAGTGGTAAATTTTTTTTCTATGAGTCATTGTCATAGTGATCCACATGTTCACCAAATTTGAGCATAAGGCGAGACCATTTGGTCCACGAAGTAGACCCCACTTGCTCACTATACAAGTGTGTTTTACACAGCACAAACTGAGCAATAGGTGATTCCCAAATTTTTATTATTTTCATGCTTATGATTTTTATGAAATTCCTTCGGTATTCATTAGTTAACTAATTTAGATGTCCTAAGTAATTTTTGTACTCTGTTTTATTATGGTTTAAGTATTTTACTCAAATTTTAACTTAATTAATTTTTTGTTGTCCCTACTTTTCTCTCTGTCTAGTCATATAGCTTGTTTGCTAAATAAATCCCTGTGTATATATTGTCTAGCTCTAATTTTTAATGCAGTAGTTATATAACTAAGTCAGGACATTATTTGCCAAATTTGAGCCCAACCCTATATGTATAACTCCTAGAATGGGCCCCACAATCCACTAACTCCATGGGATTCTGTGCAGATTTGTATATAACCCACCGACTTTGAAAAATTTAAAGTGGGATTTGCCCTTGTACAATGATGCTGAGATTTCTCAGAGGATCCTTTGGGGTAGTGTCCTAACTCCTTGAAAAATTACAGGCTCAGGGGACTCCCCTTGATGGCCCAAAATCCCAAAAAATAGGTTGCTGGTTTCTAACTCAGAACCAGTACGCCTGAACTTTCACTACTGTAAAAGATTAGGCGTACCAAACTGAATGACCCCATTATGATATACCCATGTATCCAGTGACACATAAGGGTTGATGTACCCTTAAAAATCCCAAAAAAAATATTTCAAGCCTTTGGTTTTACTAAGACACCAGAGTGGGGCCCATTTGGGTCAATATGCCTGAACTTTCACTTCTGTTAAAGATCAGGCGTATAGCCTGAGATCAGGTGTACCATCCTGGACACTTTTACCGTTATGTTCCATAATGTCTAAAAGTTTGTAAAGACTGATAGAACCTCAGAAATATCTCAGGAAATAACTCTAGAATTCAGTTTTCCCTAGAATAACAGAGTGAGGACCTATGCTTGAACTTTCATTTCTGTGAAAGATCAGACATACTGAATGCAAGTTCAAGCGTACTGACAGAAAATGACCAAAATCTAACTTTTAAAATAAAAGAATCTTTTTATATCATTAAGATATTGTTAGGTCAGAGGACCCACCCTAAAAAGGTGGGTAATTGGGGTGCCTAACACCTTCCTCAATTACAACTAAACAGTTTACTTTGAATCTCTTAAAAGACTTATACCAGTTCAAGAGTCATCTTAGGCCTACGGGCTTAACCCGGGCTGTAAAGCCTAAACCCCTCCTTACCCTAGGAAAGAAGGCAGATGTCTAACTCCATCTACAAATCTTAGAGTTGGTGGCGACTCCAAAAAGGGAAACCGATGGCATACATCATGCCGGGCCTCGCATCCCGTGGAAGTGGGTGCAAAGACCCCCATGTCTTTCCATGATGCCCACAGGAGAAATTGAGAAAATTGGGGTAGGAGGAGTCTACCAATGGCTTAAATTGAGAGATGGTTTTGAAAATTTTGGCAAAAGCTAAGAGATGGCCATTGACTATTCAAGATTTAGATGTCTGAAGAACTTTTTGGGAGCCTACTAGTGTCAAATACAACGAAAATTATCTTAGTAGGACTTGGAGAGGTTTTGAGAGATAGGGGTAGGTACATGTCACAAATGGGTTTGATTGAGAGATGACCTTTTGAAGATATGGCAAAACATGAACAACAACCACTAACTTTTTTGAATTATGATATCTAGGGAACTTTTGAGGGCTAATCGAGTGTTTAATACAGGCCAAAACATTTTAGTGTTTTGAGAAAATTGAGATATTGGTGGTTTGTCAAAGTTTGCTGAGGCCTTACCTCATTAGACATATTTTTGAGGATAGTTGTAATTAGAGGGTGCATGATCTACATTGGTGCCATTTCGGTGACAGGAGTAGCTCTAGGGACTGACTGAGGGTCTAAATTTGATGAAAATGAGATATTTTGAGAAAATGAGGGTAAAATGGTAATTTCTTAGCCTATGATGCTTCACTACAAGAAGGCTTATGAAGGTTGGAGAATTTTGGAGAAGATGAAGTTGATAAACTTGAGTTTGGACCCTCCCTCATAGTCCTATTGGTGCTTTTTTGAAAATTAGGGTTTGGTAGGGAAAATGAACTTGATTGGTCTTTAAGTAAGGTTTTGCACATGGCTTGAGGTTGACTTTGACTTTTGCGACCGGAGTGTCCATTGGGGATGTCTAACCACCTAGAATCCAGGTCTAGTCTTGGTGATCAGGGGTCAAGGGATGCCAAGTTCTGGCCTATTTTTCCTAAACCGGTGTAGCCTAAGGTCTGATTCTAAAACACTACTTTGATGAGCTTACTCAATCCATTAGATGACCCGAGTTAAAACTTGGGTGCTGACAATACCACAACTAAAAGGTTTGAAAAAGGAATTCCAAGGAGGAGAACTAGTCCTTACAAGAGTCTTCCAGAACACTAAGGAGCCAAGCTAGGGAAAGATGGGCACAAACTAGGAAGGACCCTATCTGATCCAAGAAAAAGGAGACTTAAGGGCATACAAACTTCAATCTTTGGATGGAAGAAAGATCCCCAGGCCATGGAATGAAATTCATTTGAGAAAATACCATCAATAAAGTACTATTTCCCTTATTTGTTTTATTTTATCTCTTCCAAAAAATATTAGAATCGGGATACAATGCCCCAAAACCAACTAAGGTTGAAATAACAAGCTTTATTATGGTTGGAGAAAAAGTCTTAGAATCTAACAGCTAGGCACTCTTACCCATGGAAGCAACAAATTAGCCATTCCAGATCACGAATACGAGGCTCTAGTTTGGTTGGAGCAAAAGTCCTAAACTTGAATAGTTAGACACTCTTGACCATGGAAGTAGCAAATTAGCCCTTTCAGGTCACAAATAATAGGCTCTAGTCTGGTTGCAGAAAAAGTCCTAGAATCGAACAGTTAGACAACACTAATTTTGGGAGCAACCTTCTCAGGTTAGAACAATTAGCTTCATCAAGTGAAGTAAAATAATCCCTACCAGGTAGGCACCAACAATTAGTTTTGTTAAGTGAAGCAAGATAAGCCCTACATATCAGACACCAAAAATAGATATGCAAAAGTCTTATCAATAGAGGATACCCAATTGGGCCCATACCCATTACAACATCAAGAATCTTGCTTACTAAGAAAACTGTCAATCATTATATGATCAAGAGTTAAAAATATCAAGCCTTCCATTCAAAAGAAATCAAGGGTTACAAACCATACAACAATTACAAGAAAGAAATTCGTTTTCCAAGATCATACATTCATCATCAACTATACTACTAAAAGAACCATTTACATGCAAAGAGTTGTTCTAAAATGACCTACTGTTATGAAAGACAAACAAAAGAAAAGGATAGACAAAAAAAGACTACTACATTCAGAAAAGGACTAGCAAAAGAAAGATGCCTTAAAGTTAGTCAAAGAACAATAAAAACAAAAAGGGAACAGGCAATGGAATGAGTAGAAGATCAGGAGAGACAAAAAAAGAATCTTCATAAACAAATAGGAAGATACTCAGGCAGCTGGGGCAACATCTGAAGGACCACCTACAAGATCATCTTGCCCCTCAATCCTCCTTCGTCTTCTCCTCAGCAGAGCAATCTTGTGTCTCAGCTCCTCCCTCTCTAGAGTGTTAATGTATCTCATGGAGCTGCTAGTGAAGGTATGCAACTCAGCTCGGAATCCCCTGGGAAACTTGTTGATCCTCCTCTAGCAATCTTTAAAGGCTTGCATTCTCTCCACGCACCCGATTGTTGTCAGCTCGGCGGTATCATTGGGAGCCTGAGAAACCACTTATAGTGTATATATAGACACACACACACACACACACACACACACACACATATGACATGACGAAAAGAAATATGAAGAGGCTTACCCTCACAATGAGTGCAAGAGCACAGACAACAACTTCTTCGTCTACCATTCCCTCTAAATGATTTATATCTTGGGGAAGTATCATCCCCTCTACAATTGCTGTTGCCACCTCCTCACTTTCCATAACACAGTTGGTAGCAGTCACCACCCAATCACCCACCTTGAATGCTTAGATGACAAGTGGGAGGATCCTCAACAAGAACAGAGTTATTAGAAGAAGCATTTTCCAAAGACATGATTTTGAAAATACAAGAATGGCTTGGAAGCCCTGACCGGAGTAGAAGATTTATAATAAAAAAGGGGCAATGTAATAGGCGCCGATATCATGCCATGCAAATGGCTCAAGGAACCTTGAAACACCAAAATATGTCTATCATCATTATTACACCAAGGAAAATCTCCATCTGCAAGTAAGTGGGTAAAGAGACTGTCTGATCACCCATTAAAGCCCCAAGAGGAACGTATTCTAGAGCCAAAATTCAATAAAGGAGCAGTTATACTCCACCGACCTCAGGTCACCTTAAGTGGTTTTGGGGATCTCTCTCTCTAAGCGCACATCTATCAACTTTAATGCAAAGACCAAAAGAATGAAGAAACCAACACAGTTCCCTATTCGTCATCGTTACTCAACAAATGAGGAACTGGGGGGAGGGCAATTGTAGTAAGCAAAAAACTCCCACCAATCAAACACCGTCAGGTATCAATTCTAAGCCAGATCTAACCATGAAATGGTCTACTATCAATCAGGCCTTACCCTAGATTGATTTGCTCTACATCAAACCAGACAAAGCTAAACCTAAGTGCCATGCAAATCAAACTAGATTTGAGGCATCCCGACATGCCAACTGTATGCAAACTTATATCTAAACATGTAAAACTATGTGATATTGCTACAACTAGCACAACAAACTCATACTTGAGTCAAAGATACGATCAACCAAACATCCCTCTGTGAGTTTAACTTTAACAACTCCTCCAGAAAAAGTCAAAATAGTTCATATTTAACATCATCTCAACTTCTCAAGATTCCAAAGATAAAGCTGAGATCTCAATCCCCAAAAGAGTGGAAACGAACTCCATCAATCTTTATAAGAAGCAACTAAGCATCAGTTGTTGGGAAGAGGAACAAGATCCTATAATGCCTATCTTTAAAATCGATGTAACCCAACTAAACCTCACCCAAACAAAGATAAACCCTGGTAACTTGATCGTCAGAGGTCATTCAGAAGGTATTACAGTGGTGCGAGGGGCAACCCCAAGGAAGCTCGATGATTTGCAAGAACCAGCCAAGGTCAAACCAAATTAGAAAGAACCAGTAAATCAACTCGAGTTGACAATGAAGGAAAAATTTACCACCCACATGCCACATTACTTGCTCGAGAGAAATCTTAAAAGTCTTCAAAAACATTCTTAGAAGAACCATACAACGTCTAAAACATGAAAAAATACAAAACAAAGCTCACATTACACGTGTCAACATCATATGTAATATTTTTCATGTGAGTAAAATCAAGTTGTGCAAGTAAAAAAGTGTAGAATGATAAAAATTGACACATGTCATTTGGCAACCTATTGTAAGTCGATAATACATGTCCAACGCTCAAAGGGGAAGCCTACAAGAAACAAAGTTCGACTTAAACATTCCAACTCTTCTCAACACAACAAAAATCTAATGCAAATAAAGATCAAGGAAACATGATAGAATCAAACCAGTTGAAGATTATCTAAATCAAAATCCAACAAGAATAAGACTCTACAAATTCTACTTGTGCTTTTTAGAATGAAGAGTCACATATAAAGGAGATTACTCATGGTAACTTATTCTACTAATGTGAGTAAGATTAAGGTTGTCGATATACCGCAAGTGGCTACAAGTAAGGATAGATTCCTAAAGATTATGGAAAGAGGTGGCCTCCAAAAAGAATCCTTGAAGCCTTTTTATATATATATATATATATATATATATATATCC
>JAOXJP010191602.1:0-12244 GCA_025762735.1 Platanus orientalis | reverse complement strand
GTTCATGGGAGTAAATCTGTCTAGGAATTGGTGTCTAGGGCACTAGGGGATATCATATGAAATAAAATGGGTGTGTAATCAATTTTTTAAATATAAATTATGCATTTTATTCCATATGACGTCCCTTGGTATCTTAGACACAACAACAAAATTAACTTCATCTATGGAAGAACAACTAAAAAAAAGACTAAAAGTTCTCTAAATTTATTTATTTTAGATTTTTAAATGTATTTCATTTATTATCTTATTAGTTTTCTATTTATTGAAAATTTCTAACCCACATATATATATATATTCATTCTAAACCACATTGCCAGTGCAAATTCGCATGGGTTCACAACTAGTTGTCTTTGAAAGACTGTTGCTTTTCACAGTTTTGTTATAACTAAAAGGTTTTTTATTTTTTATTTATTTTTACTGTGCTAATTATGTGTGCTACTCTTTTCTTCTTCTTCTTTTTTTCTTTTTCTTTTATACCAATGAAGAAAACACTGTATATATAAAAGTTATTCTCTTTCATTTATTTCTCTTTCAGGCTAGTAACCTGAATTTTATTTTGGAGTAACTAGTTTTAGTTTTAAGTTATGTAAATTTTTTGGCAACTGATTAGAGAGGAGAGGACCTGCAACTTAGTACAAAAAATATCGGAACCAATGCACAGTTTTACTTGGACAACAAAATCATTTGTCATGCCAAAAGTATATAAAATTGAAATCTGGTATGAACATGGTCTTACACAATCAAGTTCAATTCTGTTGAATAACAACTGTTTTCAAAGTATTGGTGATTCAGTCAATATTGTGGAAAGTAGGAAGCACGCCATGGACGCTCCAAAATCTTCGGCGTGTCCGTGTCCGACACGTATCAGATACCGACACTCCAAGGATACTTCTACATGTGTGTCTGTGGCATGTTGGAGAACAATTTTTTTACATGTCCAGGACACGGCATTCTAGGGAGTTTGCTAAAATAACTCGAAGAATGGGGGTTAATTGAAGAAATACCCAACAGGGTATTATAGTAAATACAAATAGAAAAGAAATAAAAAGGGAAAGGGGGAGGCATCGGGTTGCACTCCAACCCTACGAAAGAGAGAAGGAAAGAAGAGGAAAAGGGGGGATGAAGAAGAAGGAAGAAAATGAAGAAAATAAGAGGGATAGAGACCATGCAGAAACGCAGCATATGGTTCTCTTTTCTCCTAGTTTTCTTTTTCATTTTCATTGTAATTTTTTTGAACTCTTACTGCTTTATACTCTAAAGACTAAGCATCATTGTATGGGTATGAATGTGCTACTTTGCTATGCATTATTACTGTTAAATTAGTTTTAGATATATATTTCAAACATTTTGATGCATGTTATTTATTTTTTAAACATAAAACCAACAAAAAATATAGCTAAAAATATTATTTAATTAATTAATTTATTGCCGTATCGTATCCTAGTTTTTCAAGAATTGCTGTGTTGCTGTATCCGTATCGTATCATACCCATGTCTCGTGTCAGTGTCAATGCTTCCTAGGCTATAAATAGGAGAGAATATAAACAAACTTTCCTTCTCAACATAGTACTGAATAATCTTGAGCATATTTTCCTTACTGGAGCAGAACAATATAATAAGCAACCATGGTACCCCCCCATCAAGGAGTACATCTAAAAGTTTGCAAATTAGGGTCGATGCCGAAACCATATATTTATCTTTAAGCCAATAAGACAATAAACTTCCCACCCCTGCTAGGTTTCGAATAACCTCCTTGAGCAGATATTCATTAGTACCTAGAGCAAAGAAAAACAACAAGCAACCATCTCTCTCCTTGAGCAGATATTAATTAGTGCCTGGAGCAAATAAAAACAACAAACGACCATCTCTCTCTCTCTCTCTCTCTCTGTGTGTGCTCCTCTTTTTTCCTGTTTTGTATGCTACTAGCGGTTAAACCCGTGCTCGCACGGGTACCTAATTAAGTTTCAATCATACTCGTGAAAGTTGTGTACCCGTGGAAGTAGTGGAGAGAGATAGGAGTGTTAAAAAAAAGTAAGACATGGAGAACGATGTGCTGTGTATCGTATCCTAGTTTTTCAAGAATTGCCGTGTTGTCGTATACGTATCGTATCGTACCCATGTCCCGTGCCAGTGTCAGTGCTTCCTAGGTAGAAACTGACTAGATGCTACTGATGTATGAAAAAAACTGGTTTAAAATTAAATGAAATCTGGATAAAGTAAAGTTTCCTCACCCAAGTTGATAGATTTTACTGATTTTCTTATAATCTGGTTTTAAATAGTGTCTCATTAAAGTAAAATAAGTTGTCACTTGCTTCTCTCTTTTTATTACCCATTTGATTAGGTAATTTTGAAAAACTAGATCTATAACCTGCTTAGGTCTATTCTTATTATTCTTTTTTGGTGAATAACAAAGAATTTATTACCAAAGAGGGGAGAAAGTACAAAAGAAGCTAAAGCCTACATATAGGCAACAGGCTGCCAAAAAATCAGAGAAATCACAACTACAGATGAGCTGTGGACCCACAAACCGTATAGGGCCTATCTATGTTTTGCGTAGGTTTATTTTTCTCTCCAGGCCTTTTAACTGAGGAATCCTTATAAAAAAAAAAACCCTGAGGAATCCTCCAGTCAAGCCCACATGAGACCCATCTCCTGCTCTACCACAATGAAATTAGTAATTGTGCAAACAAAAATCGATTGGATCTCATAAAAGCAGTTTTTTTGGCAAAAAATAACCAAGTCAATTGTCAACTTGTGGCATGTCTCTTTTGTCATATTGCTATTACATGTTTTGCATTTTAGTTGACCTTGCAACATGTGTTGTAGCCATTAATGTTGCTACCGCTTCCTCAACTCGTTTGTTCTTTTAGTAGGACTATTAAGACATAGGTGGTGGCAAAATGTCTCTTAAAAGGTTTGAAATTGAGGTTGAATTAATGTTAGAATTTCTCAAGATCTGCAGAGGAATTTTCTCCTAAATGAAATTATGATATTTGAATTTTCCCTGGTAAAACTTTGTAAATCTATATTCCTACCATATCACACTTTCCTCCAAATCTATATAGATAATTATTATTATTATTATTTTCACTTTGATTTACAACACTCGTCTGGAATTCTTTTCTCTGTACTCAGCATCTTAAATCATTGTGAGATTTAAATTTTGTAGTCATGGCTTTTTAATATCTTACATGCTTTGATTTATTATTTCATCTTCTCAAATCTGTCTTTTTTCTCGTTAGTGACAAGTACCGTTTACCTTGATAATGCTTTCTGACTTGAATAATCAAGTTTCATTGTAAATGTTGCAACAAAAATTCCAAAATAAATAATCTTTGAACAGGAACAATCTAAGCGAACACAAATTTACTTTATTTTCAATGCTTTCTTTCAGTCTTTCTTGTTTTTATTTATAAAGTTCTCTGTTATTTTTTTTTCTTATTTAAAAGTTCTTTTCTCTTATATTTGTAAAGTTATGATATATGGTACTTATAATATTCTTCCAGTATAAGGTTTTGCTTCATCTTTCCCATGTTCTCTCTTGCTCTTCCTCCAAGTAGCTCAGCTACTCATCATATTACTATACTCTTCTGTTGCCCATCATATTAATATACTCTTCTGTATGAAGTACTGGCTGCATAGAATTTGCAGTTTTAGCATTAATCCATTGTTTTTTAAAATCATATTCTGCTTTGAAAAATGCATCTGAAAGTACAGCAAAGAGAACCAAAGAAATGTAAGAAATTAACCACAACTCATCCTGTTAATGCATTATTCCATTTTATATATTCAAAAGGGATTTTATCAGTCATTGTGCAATAACCACATGAAACAAATATGTTTATAATATTCCATGTTCACTGTTTGTTTTCATTGTGTTGGTATCATGGAAATGGGTTTTGGCGACTAAGACCAGACTGTTTTATGTTCCTGAATGTATTCAAAATTGTGCATCTCGCAACAGTTGTTTAATGATTGGTTGCACAAAAGCCATTTTTTGGTAGAATCATTTTTCTGAGTTTTTAGAGTACTAAGTACCATGTGGGCTCAAGTGCATTTTCTCAAATTTATATGTACTTATACCTTCGTCCATTGTATTTTGTTTTTTCTTTTTCTTCTGTTCCAGATAATTTCATTATTTTCATATCTGCAGGGATGATATTCATATGTTTCATCTTGTTGTTAGACTGTTTGTTTTGTATATTCATTGTCCAACTGTTCTTCTATTGTGCAGGTCACTTGATGGAAAAAATAGAATCTGAGAATTTGCTGCATAGAGCTTTTAGTGTTTTCCTTTTTAACTCAAAATATGAGTTGCTTCTTCAGGTAAGTTATTTACCTATTACTGGAAGATGGAACTGTACTGGGTGACTTCATTTCCATTCAGTGTGACAGAACATTAATATGTTTGTGTTCTTTGATGTTCATATTAGTGAGTTTATCAGAGTGCAAGGTTTCAATTGTCACATGGTTTTAGAAAATCTAGGTTGTAGCATTTTTTTTTTTTTTTGATAGGTAAATGTTAGTGGTTAATTTATTAGAAGGTGAAGACCGGTTTTGAACCCAGGTCTGTGGTATGACGCCCACAGACCTTACCTACTTAGCAAGCTGGCATCTTCTCTAGGTTGTTGCATGGTAAACCCTTCTATTTAAATTTTATTTTTCATCCCTAATCTAGAGTTCCAACATTTATTAACCTAATAACCCCTCTTTTTGGGAAACATCCCACTCTCGATGGGGTTAGTTAGGATGGATCCTGATTAGTTCCTTAAAATGTCAAAAGTATAGTTAGATCCTATCAGTTTGGGATTTAATGACTGAAGCTGTTTTCTTACTTTGGAGGCTAATGGAAGAAGCAGAAGATCATTGCTTGGTCTTTATTGACTTGGAGGAAGCATATGATTGAGTACCTAGAGAGATCATATGGTGGGTTTTCGAAGAGATAGGTGTCCCAAGTAGATATGTTGACTTAGCTAAGGATAATTACGATGGAACAATAAATAGTGTGAGGACAATTGAGGGAGTTTGCAAAGGAAGTAGATTTACACCAGGGGTCAACATTGAGTCCACACCTCTTTGTCTTAGTTATGGATGAGTTGACTAGGCATATACGGGAGAAAGTACCTGGTGTAGGAGGGTGAAGGAAAGCACATTTTGTAGGTTATAAATTGTAAAGAATTTATTGATCGGTCTTTTGTAGATACTAAAGTTGGGTGGGTTAATCTCGTCAAATTTTGTAAGCTGCTTTAATTTTTGGTGGGTTGCTTGCTGTTTTTTGGCTTCTTGGGGATGCATTATATCTCTTTTGAATGGAAGTTATCTTATATAAAAAAGAGGAAGTACCATGGTGTATGCTGTTTGCTGATAATATTGTTTTGATTGACAAGACTAAAGAGGGGAAAATGCCAACTTGAACTATGGTGGGATGTTTAAGAATCAAAATGGTTTAAGATAAGCTAGACTAAAATAAAATATCTGGAATGCAATTTTAGTTAAGAATAGGAGTATAAATGAGGAAGTAGTTAAAATTGATAACCAGGAGATACCTCAGAGTAACCATTTCCATTATCTTGGTTCAATCATCCATAAAGAGGTAGATATTGTAGAGGATGTTGCTCATAGACTTAAAGCAAGGTGGTTGAAGTGGATAGGTGCTTTTGGAGTGTTGTGTGGTAAACAAATACTTTAAATTTGAAGGGAATTTTTTATAAGATGGCCATAAGACCAGCCATGCTTTATGGAGCAAAATGTTGGGAGACTAAGAATCAATACATATATAGAAATTTTTTTTTTTGATGAATAATATATACATATATAGAATGAATGTGGCTAAGATGAGGATGTTAAGATGGACAAGTGGCAACACTAGAAAGGACAGAGACCATTCGTAGGAGCTTAGGTGTAGCATTTATAGGTGATTAGATGCGTGAAAGTTGACTTAAATGGTTCCGTTATGTGCAATGAAGACCAATGATAGCTCCATTGAGGAGTGTGAGATGATGCAAGTTGAAAGGGTTAAAAAGAACAAGAGGAAGTCCAAATTTGACTTGGATCAAAGTAGCAAGGAAAGACATGGGGCCTTGTAATTTAACAGAAGATATGGCCCTAGATAGGTTGGAACAGCAGAACAGTATTAGTACAGCTGACCCCAAGTAGTTGGGATAAGGCTTTGTTGTTGTTATATTTTATTAGAATGGTGGGGGCATAAAAACCTACCCCTAAAACAAGCTGTACATACCTCATATATAGTCAAAGTCATACAGTACTATTGTACCAAAGTTCTCATATACAAGTTCAATGAACTAGCCACATATGGTGGTGAAACAGAACAACCTATCCATAAAATTTGAGTTTTTCACTGATTTGCAAAAGCATCTGCAACACTGTTGCCCTGAGGATTTGGTGTGACCACCTGAGGTCAGCCTAAGGTGAGACCGACAGCGCCAAAAAGTGAAAAGCATCCTCCAAAAAGTGTAAGTCACTTTTTTGGCACTGCTGTGTCGATCCCTAATGTCAGTCTCACCTTAGGCTCACTTTAGGGGTTGCACCAAATCTGAGGCGGGGTGATATGATGAACTTTAATTCACTTCTCTCACATAAGAGCCTTGAGACCTGTCCTACAATACCTCCCAATGGCAACAAGAGTTAAGAGTTAAACAAATCAAGAAGCACCTTAGAATCACTCTCGAAAAGATAATCAATTCCAAGCTCATGTTCTTTTTGAACACCTTCTTAGAACTACAGATCTCCACACACATATCGGTGCTTGTTATTAGCAATTTTATGTCATTAAACCAGTATCTCTATGGCTGGCTACTTATATGTCCTATAAGTAATCTCAGTGTTTCCTAATTATAATACAAGTGATTAAACCAGTTTTTTATGCAAATGCTGTTTTTATAGCTTGCAAGTAATTTAGGAATTTCCAATTATGAAAAATATTTTCCTATTTATAGACATGTTCTCCACTTTCATTTCAAGGATATATAATGATCGTTTATTAACTTTACAGTAAAGCAACAAATATGAAAATCATGGAGTTACTCAGCTTTGTTTTTGTTTTGTGCTTTTTGTTTTTTTGTTTTTTGTTTTTTGTTTTTTATTTTTTATTTTTTTCTGTTCAGTGAATTATGTTTCTTATCTTGCATTCATATTGTGCGTATCACTAACATGCATACAAACTTCGTGTACTTGCCTTTACACCTACATCATATTTTATGCATACATACCCAAATACCTACATATATGCGCGTAGACCACATTTACTATGTAGTTACAAATATACATGGCATGCACACATTTGTAGAATTATAACAAACATGCATGCGTTATATAGTGCTTATGGCTTAAGTACTTGCACGCACATATAACACATAACTATGTACAAACAGGCATGCTAAGCACACAAAAGAGATGGGAGGTTGGGTGGGAGTTATAGGGCAGATGGGAGGGAGACTGAGAAGCATGAATCTTCTTCTTGAAGAGTTAGTTTATTTGAAAATTTTACTATTCATAAAATTTCCCCGCTCCCCAACCTGTGTGTGTGTGGTGGATAATGTAAGACTTTGTTTATGAAAAGGGGCAAACTTGATATACATGGTGCTTATTCAATAATATTCAAGTTAGCATCTCCCAACCTGAATAAAATGTGATTTACCTGTAACATATTAAAAAGGCTGAAGATAACACTTCCACATCTTGTGGAATCACAATGAAGTATTTAATCCAAAGTTTCTGCATCTGCCTTGCACATGTAGAGCTTGTAAGTGTTGCAGAATTGGGTGCATCTCAAGGTGGCATTGAAATAGGGCAGGATCTATGGTATGGTATTTATGGCTCCTAATCGGAACAGTTGTACCTCATAATGCACATTGGCTCCTGGGGGTGTGTGGGACAATCTGCATATCATATTTAGGAGATCTCCTAGGTCAAAAATCAACTTAAATTTAAGCAACCTACATAAAACTTCATAGATGATGCTTGGATGACACAATATTGTTTGAGATACAACTTCAAAGTCAAACATCCTCTTGTTGGGAGTGCTATCCAAAATCTGGACGGGATGACTTTCATTTTCCTATTCTTGTTGTCCTACCCTAAATTGCATTTGGTTGGCTATATTTTTCAAAAATTTTGTGATACATGTATATGATTGATCTTCTATACGAGTTGTGTGCTCTCTTATGATTCTAGTAATTTTTTTTAAGATCTTGGTAGTGACATGTTCAGCTTGATGTTCTGTACAGCAACGGTCTTCCACAAAGGTGACCTTCCCTCTTGTGTGGACAAATACTTGCTGCAGTCATCCACTGTATCGTGAATCCGAGCTTATAAAAGAGAACCATCTTGGTATTTATTTCTCATTTGCATTGGACATTATGGCTTTCAGTTCTTATTACCTGCTGCAGTCATTATGGTTCTTTTCTTATTGGTTTTGTTTCTTGCTACTTGATCAGGGGTAAGGAACGCTGCACAAAGGAAGCTTTTTGATGAACTGGGTATCCCTGCTGAAGATGTACCAGTTGATCAGTTCACCCCCCTTGGTCGCATACTGTACAAGGCTCCATCTGATGGCAAATGGGGGGAACATGAATGTAATAATCCCAACATTTGATCTAGAACTACACTGTTGGGTCTGGTATGCTATTCTCTGTTTTTATCACTTGAACTGGAATTTTCTTATCTCTTATTTATTTGCAGTGGATTACCTACTCTTCATTGTCCGAGACGTAAATGTGAGTCCAAACCCTGATGAAGTTGCCGATATTAAGTATGTGAATCGTGATCAGCTGAAAGAGTTGTTGAAGAAAGCAGATGCCGGTGAAGAGGGTCTGAAGCTATCCCCTTGGTTCAGGCTGGTTGTGGATAATTTCTTGCTGAAGTGGTGGGACCATGTTGAGAAAGGGACTCTTCATGAAGCTGCTGACATGAAAACCATTCACAAGTTGACTTGAGGAAAGCTTCAAGCGGGGGCTCTGTGAGAGTTATGTTGTACTGGTAGCTTTGTTCCAATAAATTGATGGGTCTCAACGGTTTCCTTTCAGGTTTTAAACCATTTTCCTGGCACCAATTTGATAGTTCCATTAATTTGTAATGGATTTGGAACTTGTAGCGTTTGATTTATAAGTGAAGACTTGAGACTTGATACGTGGTAGCCTATTTAATGGTTATATTACATGCTTTTGGCACTTGTTATGAGAAAGGTTTCTTTTGATTTTTTTTTGGTAATAAAAAGGTTTCTTTTAGATGGGTCACCACCTTTTTTTGGACACGTGGAAGGATGATGTGGCCAATCCAAATTGACATGTCGAAAAGTTGAAGGTGGGGAATAGGTACACCAAATGTGGGACCTGGTTGGGTTAGTCTAATATATCTATTCGGATTGGATCGCGTCCAAACAAACCCTCCACCGTCGGCTAGAGATCTTTGGGACTACTGTGTATTGGACTTCCCCACAAAAAAAAGAGAGTTCATATCATGTGTCTTGGTAAGTACACAGGGTGGAGGATGATTTGGTAAATACAAGTAGCCAAGTACCATATCAATTTACTGAAATTTCCTTTGTCAAAGTATTGTGTACATTGTTGGATTAGTACTAGCATGTTACTTCTTTCAATGCATGATAAAGGGTATTTTGATAAATTCATATGGTACTTATCCGGTGTATATTTACCATTAACACCTTCCTATAAGCTGTCATGGGTTGATTGATTGGTATTGGTGTGATATTTCTCCAGTCAGACCGGAGATGATTCACACTCTGGCTCCCACATACAACTCCTTCGGATAACCAGAAAAAATTAGGTGCAAATGAAAATCGTGCAAACAGCTCCAGGGTGTGGACAAATCAGCACCCCCAAAAAGTATAAATCACTTTTCAGTGTTGATGTGTCAGCCCCTTGGTGCCGTTTGCACCTGTTTGCACGAAATTCATTTGTATGTAATCCCAGCCCGTGGACGATAAACAGCCTGTCCTCAGGTAGACCCACCATGGACCCACAAATAATGCTTGCTCTCAATATATAATTGCTTTCACTCAGAGCATAGGTGGATCCTTCTTCTCAGCCCCATTTTATTTGAGAAGAAAAATAGTTAAATCTTTCAGTGTCTCTGAGAAAATGCTGTAGACCGTATGTAAAGGAGGTGATGTGACTTCATGTGAACAGCCAAACTTGAGATGGACGTTTTTCAAATGGATGTTGATTATGAGCCATGCCATCCCTACAGGGTGGCTAGAAAAGAATACAGCTTCTAGAGAAGAATGCACTAGGGCTGTCTAGAATTTTGAGATTTAGAACGGCTAAATGCAGGTGCTATCAAGCTGCTTGATCCAATTGTCACGTTCTGTGAACCCACATCACTTCATCTGTGTTTTGGTTCACATATTTTGGTTAGCTTACCATTTTGGGCAATTAACCTTGGCGCATCGGTAAGGTTGTTCCATTGTAACTTTGATGTCACGGGTTCAAGTCATAAAAACAGTCTCTTTGTTTGTAAGGGTAAAACTGCATACATCTAACCCCGCAATGACAAGAGCCTCAAGCATTAGGACTGTCCCTTTTAGTATTAGATTTGAAATTTTTTAATTATATAGTGGTTGATTTGAAATTTACCCGTATAGATTATTACCAGTCTATAATTTTACATTTACAAACCAAGAACTTAAAAAGTTGTCACTCAACACATAAAAATATGTCATTAATTGCTATTTTTTGGTACAATTTCAGTACTCATAAAGTTACCTAGGTACAAAAAGTAACCTTGTATTTACAAGGTTAGAATTCGTAGCTCAATCAAATAATACAGAAAAAATTATGACACCATTGCGATTGTTTCGGTTTCTACTTAACCATTTAGAATATCACCACAATTGCTTGCTATTTGTTTTAAAATTCAAGTACTCGTAAAGTTACCACAATATTAAAAGTTAAGTTACCATCAAAATTGTGTATTACTATATTTACAGTTGAAGGACTCATAAAAATATCATGAAAATCATAAACTTTTACTGGCCATGTTGTGAGATATATTGTCCAAATTATAACCCATTTTTTGAAAATTTTACTATCCTTGTTCGAAATCTTTACCAACTGTTTGACTAATTTACCACCCTCAAAAATGAACTTTGAATGATTGTTTTGGCAATGTTGAACTTACAACATTATATATATATATAACTTATCGAAACACACACACACACACACACACACACACACATATATATAGTATGTAGTATATATACATTACATACAATAGACTTTATATATTATATACTATATGCTGCGAACTACATTAAGTTTTAATTTGAGTAGAACATGTGATTTTTGAAATTTAGAAGTATACATGATAAGTGGTATATATGATATTATATGTACTACTACTGGAAATTTGTTGGAATTGGTTGGCTTTTACTACATAATCATAGATGGTTTACCTACTTATTTTTTTCGTAAAGGCCTTGTGGCAAATATCATGATTTAAAAAACCTGTGATGCCAACACATTGAGAAGAGATTAAAGATTAGCAATGTGTCTTTTGCTCAATATATATCATTCTAAAAAAAGGACTTTTATTAGTGATAATAGTATATACAGTACATTGGAAAATTGCAAAAAAAATTACAATCCTTGTAATTCCTTTTAGAACACCCCAGTTTGATCCGCTGCCTAACCAATGGCACCCCTCTCCAGTTTCAAAGGGGAAGGAATCCAATGGTTTGTTTGGCATCCTGCAACCTGCGTCAAGGTGAAGTTTGTAAGCCATGATGGGATCCAACATTCATTGCTTGTTTGGCATCCAACGTCAAGATGAAGCTTGAGAACTTTTTCAATTCTCTTCACCAAGATGTAGAAGCATAATGAGGACATCACCATTAGAAATGCCTGCAAAATATAGCAATTTGATAAGTCAGAAAAGACTAAAGAGAAAGGAAAAGAACAAAAGGATATGAAACCGAGCAATACTTATGTTTCTGCTCATTAATAAGCTATAATACCTAATGTAACAAGAAATTGATGAATCTTTATTGTACTTGTCATAAAAGAATTAAATGAACACTTTGGAATGCAGAATTCTAAACTTGTAGATACTCTATTTACAAATCACTTCAAAATTTCAGCAAACTTAGACTGAAGAGGAGAATAAGTACAGGTCTCACGTTTCATATGCCAGTGTAGTTGGGAGCCTCATGTGTGGCATGGTTTGCCCTCATGGGTTACTTAAGCTCAACTTTCTCATATACAACT
>JAOXJP010191591.1:0-12244 GCA_025762735.1 Platanus orientalis | reverse complement strand
CAAGGATCATGGCATTTGGGTGGTGGTTGATTAAGGATCATGGCATTTGGTGTGCGTTGATCAAGGATCATGTCATTTGGGTGGTGGTTGATTAAGGATCATGGCATTTGGTGTGTGTTGACCAAGGATCATGACATTTGGTGGGCGTTGATCAATCATCATGGCATTCGGTGGGCGTTGATTAAGCATTAGGCCCTTCGGTGGATGCTAATCAAGCATCAGGCCCTTCGGTTGGTGCTGATCAAGCATGTGTATACATTGTCACTGGTCTAAATTTTTTTTATTTAGTTAGGGTGTGTGATCATATTTAGGGACAATTTTGTCTTTAAATGCCTTGATGGAATTTTCATATCAAGGAAATTTCTTCTTTTGTAAAAAGGGTAAATTTAGGTTTTACAAAGCATTTTAAATCACATGACATCGTTGACTAACGTTTAATGATGAAGCATTGACAGTAAGGGGCTGTTTGAGTTCAACAATGCTAGTCAAGGTTTTTTTTTTCGTATTGTCAGATAATGCAAGGATTGATCTAGATAGTTTAAGGGGGTTTCTGTAATTTTCCCCATATAAAATCATGTCCCAGAGGCTAAACATGAATGCAACAACCATATGTACATTTTCGATCTTGGATGGACAGATGGTTCCATGTGGATAGATAATTACTCTGATTAGGTTATATGTCCATCCAAGCAAGAAACTGTGAAGGTCCAAATGGATGGATAGATGGTCCATTTTTCAGATGGGTAGATGACCAAGCTTGGGCATCTATCCATGCAACACTTATGGGGAGGTTTAGGGTTCAAACCCTTTGAGAATTTAGTTTTAGGCATGTTTTGACGTCACCAAACCCATTCCAGACCTACCCTATATGTCCATCACCAGACAAACAGATGGGTCTGGATGGACAAACTCTTAGTATACGAACAAACAATTTTTAGGATTTTAGCATATGTTTATCCTATACTCAGATATGAGTTTTGGGGTCTAGTCTTCTGAAGGACTTTTGGGCTCTTAGTCAGGAGTGTCTTGGCCAATAGGAGAATGTCTAGGAGCTATCCAGGGTATTTGCCTTTGGATGGACAAATACTTTAGACGGACAGATGGCCACACCATGGATGGACAGTTGCTTAGAGATAAGCATCTATCCATGCTACACTTTTGGGAAGGTTCTAAGGTCTGACCGCTCAAACGCTCTTTTAAGGGCATATTCAAAGCTCTGGAGCTTACTCTGTATTTGTCCAAGGTCCACATGGCTGGATCGATGGAAGCCTAGACAGATGTATGCATCTGGTTTGGATTAAAAGATGTTTTCGATTCAAACATTCGTCCATCTGAACGTGTACCCAAGACCCTCAGGCAGCCATTAACAACTTCTTGCAACTAATGTAAGGAGCTCTCTAGTCCACATAATGTTCTTTAAATCACATAAAATTAAAGAAAATGGTGCAGAGTGTTACCTCTATGTTGTAGCTCTCGGACAGGCTTATGTGAGTTCCGGAGAGCTCCGGGGAAGTAATGGGGACACAATAGTTTTAGGGGGAGAATGGTGTGATTAAGGTGAAAGATGGAAGAAAGAGTTAGGTTTAATGGGGACTATGGGTGGGCCTATAGTGAATGGATGAATGGGGAAGATGATGAGGGTGGGCCTGTAGTGAATGGATGAATGGGGAAGATGATGAATAATGTACTATACATGTGCACTTCTTGTAATCACTTGAGGCCCTTTGAATGGAGGGGTGGGCCCCTTTTATTGCCAAAAATGGGTCCATAGCAGGGACTACATTATCTAAGGGCAGGGGAAGTGGATTTGCAACACTTGTCACGATCCTAGAGTTTGAAGGAGTGAGATATTGGGGGTGCAACACATGTCCATGGCCATTTTGATCACTTGTGGGAGATTTTTAAGCAATCTCTAATGAGGGACACCATGTGGTGGCTCCTGGTGGGTGAGTAAATGTGCACAAGTGTTGGCCAATGAGGGGGTGACAAGCATTTTTCCCATGGTCAAACCATGGGAACTTGTGGTGCAATAAGGCAATGCCATGTGTCGACTCACTTTTCCATAGGTGTGGAAAAGAATAATGTGTTGTCACATGACATCCTTAGTGTAAGGGTGTCATTGATAGAAAATGGCATGTATGACATTTCATGAGTGTCATTCATGTACACTCACGCATCATTGATGTGTTTACATGCCATTGATGCATTGCCAACTCGTTCTTTTATCCCCTTACGCTACGCACCGCGAGCCTTTGATCTGCAAGTTGTGGACCCTTGATCTTAGTGATCTTATAGTGAGTTTTGGGATTTTTGAATCTTCCGGTCCAATGCCAAGGTCAAAAATGGGTTTCAAGGTTTTTAGGATATTGTGCCTTAAGAGTGTCCAAATCTTGGAAAACATGTAGTCTCATATTAGAGGGTGTTGACAACTGAATTGGTTCTCGGGTTCTGTACAAAAGTTGAAGCCCTTGAGTCACCGATTGGTCTAGTCTAGTTGGCTTGTCTTTCTGACTTCAGGTTTTGGAGTTAGGTGTGATTGTAGCTTTCCACAACTGCTGTGATGGGTTGTTGAAAGGGTAAATAGTTGAATCAACTTTCAAGCTCTTCACAAGAAAGGAAGCCCTTGGGTTTCTATACAGGTTCGCTCAATTAGTTCGTCTATAGGTTACCTTCGTTCTTAAGTTGTGTGTATTCACAGCTTTTGGCAATGTTGCAATTTTACCAAAAGTGGGTCTTCAGTGGCCTTAACAAGGGTGTCTAAGCTTCTAAGCGAGTCGTTGGGTATTGTAGAAGTGTGGCTTTAGGTCTACGAGTGGTTCTAGGGTTGCCTAGGGTTTGAGCTGCTGCCCAGATCTTTGGGATCTGCTTGTTTTGCCAACTCAAAATTTAGATGCGGACAAGTACATAAAAATCACAAACAACTACAAAAAATTACAAACAATTACAACTCCATTACTTACAAACACTTAAATACAACTTCAAGTCCATTGCACCAATTGCGAACTACTAAAAGCAACATCATTACGTAAAAACATAAATAATTACAAACAAAGAAGAATACAAATACAAAATTCTTAACTTTACATTTGTAATTATAAAAAGTAATTTCAATTCAATTTCTTTTATAAGATCTTCAATAGTCTCCAAACTTCTATCTTGCGCTCATTTTTTAACTTGAAGCCAACCTTTCAAGAATACTAGAGCCTCAAAGAGTTTTAACTCCATGTTAGTCCTATATTGATCTAAATAGTATCACTCTCACTAAATGCCACTCTAAAGCAACAATAGAAATATGAATAATTTGTAAAAACAAAAGTGTCATTATTGAAAGAACCATACACTTTCTTTTATTTTTTCACCAACTTAAAGTAATAATTATTATAACCAATATCAATGATAAATTAACCTAAATATCATTGTATTTATGTTGGGTCCTTACTCTATGTCTTGAAATCAATGCCAATGTTTGATCATGATGTGAAAAGTTAGATGTCATTGTACTACTTCTCTTGCATTATTACCTACTTTTTGATATTCATTACAAAAATATTTTAATTTAATTTAACATTTCCTAAAATTTCATCAAACTTATAATTTTTTAAATATTTTCATTAACTACTTCTAAAATTACATCTAAAACTTAGATCTTATACCTGGGGTCCAGAATTACAGCTAATCCTAAAATGATGGATATTTCTCTCCACTGTATATTAAACATTGATCTCATATTATCAATGATATTTATAATATAAGGGTCATCTTGATTTCTTTTTTAAAATGAAACAAATATTACTTAATTGGTAGAAAAATTTAATTGATGTAACATATTTTTCCCTTAAAATATCTTTGTTGATTCATAGAAAAACTTCTAAAAAAAATTATTATAAGTAATATATTTTTCAATCTCTTTTGTACACCTAATGTTAAAATGAGAATCATAAAAATTAATGAAAATACCTTTTGATATGGAATTGTTGCTTCCAACATAAGATAAGTGGCTTCCAATGGTATTGGGTTATTGAAGAGGGTTTAAGCCAAAAGCTTATCAATCAACCAAACAAGATAGAAGCAATAATAATCAAAGTAAAAATAATCAAACGACAAACACACCACAAGAACACAGGATTTACGTGGAAAACCACAAGTTGGAAAAAACCATGGAATCTCAAAGAAAACTTCACTATTTTGAAAAGATTACAAGAGTTATCTCTCAATCTCTCACAAACCACAAGTTTCTTTTTCTTTTTCTCTCTTCCTTTTAATCTTTCAATCACCTTAGAATAACCCTAGACAACCTTAGAGACTTTATATGTATCATAGAGGTCGAACTAAAAAATACTCTCACTCTCCCACAGACCTTCTAAATTTGTTCAAAAAAATTCCCGAGCATCAGACCGATCCGCACATTTGTGCGGACTAATACATGACTTGTTGGAGTCCTTGTCTACACTTGCCTGAAAGTCTTGGACCAATCCGGACAAAAGGGTAGATCTTTCTCGAGTTGCTGAGTCCTTTTTAGGGCCCTTAAGACTGGCTCTGTCTAGCTTGAATCTTGTCTTCTTGATTCTTCTTCTCTTCCGACTTGTATCAGACTCCATCTCCAACATGAGCATCTATAGATAATCTTCAGGATGTTACTATATATTTATTAAGTTTCTGTTGTCTAGATGATGAGGTTCTTACATATGTTACACTCACTTTAATATTTTCAATAAAAATTCATTTTCTCAACAGTTCATGTTTACAAACAAAAGTTCATTAAGCATTTTATGAAATCATTGGTCATTGCATTATTTTAAATTATACAATATATTTGATCTTTTATACCCCAACTTATAACAATTTTTTAAATAGAATCACTAATCGCATATCCCGTTTGAGGTGATTTAAGCATTTAAAATATAATTATTTATTTAGTAAAAATCAATTAATATCTACACAATTTGTTGAAATGCACATATATCCTAGCTAGTATTTGGTTTGATGTAATATCTAATGTGAGACATATTTTTCTATGAATACTCAAAAACCAACCTTCAAGTCTAATTTTTTTCTCCTTTAAATGTTTTAATAATATTATTTCTTAGTGTTATGTGAACATGATTTAAAGGTATTATGGATCCACATTTCCAACCCCAGATGTTTTACCATTTAAAATAGCATTTCATATATAATAATATATCTAACGGTCTCATACGGGCCTTGGCATCGTCAAAACTAAAATTAACCAGCCCACTTGACTATTATCTACTTAACAAGGGTTGTCTTTCTTTTTGGGGTGAACAAGTGTTGTCTAATATCTGCATTTATTTTAATAAATCAACTTCTTGTGTCTTTTAAGTTGATTAGCTCTACCTAAATATTTACTAGTTAATAATTTTCTACAATAACAACATTTTACTTTCATATCTACAGTTTGATTCTCTCTAAGTATTTCTACCCTTTCATAATTAGTCCAAACAATTCAAGGTGGTTGTTTGATATTATGTTTTTCGATAACAAGGTCCCACCCTTAGTCATTGAAACCGTAGGGGAAAGCCCACAAATTACTGACCCAATCATCACATCATAAAAAGAGAGAAAAAAAAAACGCTCTCATTATCATTATTTAAAGCAATTTGTTCATGTTATTCATTAAAATCCATTGTAACTTAATATACAAAATGTAATATGGATTAGTTAAATAATAATGAGATTAAGAATAAAATTAAAATAATCAACAATTAAAATATGAATGAAACGATCACACGTGATTATTTGAAATTTGAGTCAAAATATTATATAAAAAAAAGAAAAAAAAAATCAGTTTTGAGCTTAGAGAGTGGAAAAGTTGAGTCTAACACTTGAACTTTGAATTGTTAAGCACAGAGCACTAGATATTTTCTTGTTTCTTTCTTGAAATCTTGAGTACTTGATAGTTTTATAGTTTTGATTACTTAAACTTGGGAAGGGAGAATCAAGAATGTTGACTTGAAGTAGAAAGTAAGACTAAGAGTGAGAAATTGAGAGTTGTAACGAGATGTTCGAAGTATCTATAAAAAAAACTAGATTCCCAAAATAACCCTTTTAAAATTCAAATAACAGTCAAATATGAGGCCATTTTGGGAATGTTGAATCCAAGTTGGAACAATACAAAACCCATTAACAATCAAATATAAAAGGCAGCTTGGTCATTCTTTCAAAATTACCAAAATACCCATCTATATGACTCCACAACAGTCAAATATGGGGCAATCGGGAATGTTGATGCCAAGATTGAAAATTCCAAAAGTACCCTTATTAACATTCAAATAACAAATTATCAATTAAATACGAGTAGTATTTTATTAAATTACCAAAATACCCTAATATTTTATTCAAAGCCCTGCATAATGCAAACATTAAAAGCCATTTTTTTTAAGCCCACTTGAGTCTTGAGTTGACAGTTAACTGTTGAACTGAATAAAATATAGTTAAATAAAAATTTTACTTCACGTGAGTCAGGGTGTGGGCACTTAATTAATGGCTTGGCTCTTCGGGCTATTTTGCTGGTCTGGGCAATTGGACGATGGGCTATTTTTACACCCTCACTCTTATTGTTACTTTTCAAGAAGATAAAAAAAGAAGAATGATTGTCTGTGTTGACACAGACCTCTAAAGGCACATCACTGATTGTTACATGATGTATTTTTGAATTTGATGTCTTTTATAACCACCTATTGTTTCAACTGAACACTTTTTTTGAACTTTTTACCCCCAAAAACAACACATGTCAGTTTATAATTCACTATAGACATTACACAAACATATTCGTCAGATAACATTTGCGGGGTAAAAGAAAAGAAAAGAAAAAAACAGTTGTTTCCCAATATTTGCATGTTTATAGTTTTCTATGTGCAAAACATCACCAGTCATTCAAATTCTACCAAACTTTATCGTCGACCATGATATTATAATTTGCTTTATATTAATAATTGAGGAGATCAATATTCCTTGAACGCATTTTCTATCATTCTCCTTTACAAAAATTGCTTTGGTCCAATCTGGTTGCCATGAAAAGATTTTTTCATGACAAAATTTTCTCAAAACGTCAGTTTTAAGCTGTTTGATTGTTACAACAAGTTCATGTTTTCATGTTTTTCTTATGATTCTTTTCGTTCCGTTCCTTTTCTTGTAGGATTTTATTTTCTATTCTTTTCTTTCCTACACAATTCATGGCAACCAGACTGGGTCTTTAAGAAAAATTTTATTTAGTTGGTCAATGCTTTAAAATAACAGGTTTGGAATAATGTTATACGCATAACTTTTACATGTGACAATCGAGGTGACAGCAGAAAATAGTTTTTCAGCCCATAGCCTTTGCCTCTGACCTAGAGCTGCCGCATCATAATGCCTGTCTCATCATAATGCATGACCCACACCACATGGCGAGAGGCAGACGTCGATACAAAGACTTGAGGAATATTATCGAAGGGATTTGATCTCATTACCTCTCGTGAGAACTCTCACGTACCACAACCACCAACAACTGTTCTCAAAGTGTGATAAGAGTTTTAAGTTTTGTATATACCTATCACATTGTAGAAACTTGTTGCACATTAACGAAGTTTAATTCATTGCGCAAGGATCCTGAGTCCACCCACCGGGCAAGGGGGCATTGATATTATGCTGATAGGAAATTTTCTGCAATAATAAAAAAAAATATGTCTGTTACTCGAGAGTATATCCACTCCTCTTATCATCTGCTCCTCTCTGCACCCTGTCAGGAGGAGGGCACATCAGCGCAGACAAGTGATTTTCACTTTTTGGGGGGGTGCATTCCACTTGTCGGTGCTGAAACGCCCTCCCCCTGACAAGGTACAAAGCGGAGCAGATGATAAGAGGAGCATATACAATCCACCCTCCTGTTATTCTCTTAACCCATCAAAGTTTGAATACGATGCACAGGGTTAAAAGTATTAAAAAAAGTGTTCAAATAAAAAAGTAGGTGCTCAAAAAGATGCACCAAATTCAATCTATTGTGTAGTCACAGAGGGTCATAAAACTGTTTTTGGCCACAGAACATTTGTTTCTTATTATGTTAATCTTTTATGTGGTAGAAAAAGGGGAGGATCGTCCACAGTAACTTAAAAATACATCGGTGTAACAAGCATCGACTACATAATACGTATATAAAAAATTAAAAAAAAAAAAAAACTTAAAATTCCTGCTTTAATGTGCTAAAAAATTTAAAAATTTTATGTGTCGTGTTACTGAGGATCTGGACTCAGTAAAAAACGGATAAATCTTGGGACATTGTTGGCTTGATTGTGTACCGCCACAAAACAGAATACTTTTAAGAGTGTCCGTATAAAATGTTGTCTGACACTGGGGAATTCAGCTTGATATTTTCAACTTTGACCCTCGCGCTACTCTATTATGCAAATGCATTCCCTCTAAAAAAGACAGTCGAAACAAATGTTCTGTAATCAAGTATTGGTGTGAACATGTGTGACATGTACAATGGATTGATTAGTGATGTGTTTTTGAATTTAGTAACTCTTAAGCACCTATTTGTTTATTTTTTAATTTGAATGCTTTTTTATGGTCTTAATCTTACGGACTCTTTTATCAAAAAAAAAAAAAAATGAAATCTTATGGATCCCTGTGTCAGCCTGTGGTGCATCACATATAGACACACCAATTTCTTATCACAGAAGATTTGCTCTCAAAGACAGTACATTAGCGCTTTTCGGATAGCAGTCATGTGATCACTGGCCAAAGTGAGACCGGTTGAGTCAGATGAACTCACATGGGCATGTCACATACTATTCTTCTCTATTGGAAATCAAGAACCAACAATAATGCCCAACAACATTACACGATTTCAGAATTGTTATGTGTCATCTTTTTCCCATCAATCATCTCTTGGCACTTGTTAGACAGGTCATAGGTTGGCAGGAGAAGATCCTTTGCGGTGCCCTTAGGGCCCCTATGAGTTCAATGGACAGGTACCACTCCAGTTTCTAGGATGTGGCACTATGTCTAATAAAGGGTGCATTAATTATAGTACAAGTACTTAATCATTGTGTATTTACTGTAATACCCTCTTTTGACCCATATGTATTGACTCAAACATCCTTTGTCAGGCCATATGTCATGCACCAATTGGTAATAGAGTGGTCAATATTCATTCAGACTGGAGATGATTTAAAATCGGCCCTAACAATATAGCCTATTGACACTTGGAGAGAGAGAGAGAGAGAGAGAGAGAGAGAGCAGCACAACAACCTGCTTCTATTTTGGGCCAAACACATCAGGTTTGGGCCAGCCTGACCCAATCGATAGCCCGACCCTTAACACCAGGCTTTGCTAAGCCTATGATCCCCCTATCCTATTCTTATCTAAGAAAAAAGAATAATAAAAATGTTAATTCAATAATACCCAATAAAACCCAAGTTTAGCTTTCATTCTTACCCTGATATAAGCATCGTCAACGCAAATCAACCCAGAAGATGGAAATGAAATATCTTTGCAGGAGTTGATTAATAGCAGTGAAATATATTATTTATTATTCTTCAAAGAGATTAAAAAACCATTAATGTTTTGATCAAAGCAAACTGCTCTTTCCATAATATTTTGATGTAGAAAGATATTGACTACGTAATTGTGAGGTGACGACAGCAATTATTCCTAAGTACCCAATAAACAAGTCATTTCGCAGTTTAAGTTATTGTGTTAGCTTAGTGTCCAAATTCAAAACAAGATTTTTAATAATAAGGTTTTAGTTAACGATGTGATTAAGGCACAACATGGGGCTTGAGGGGTTTCTTAGTTGAAGAAGTTGAATGCCTTTGTCTGGCCTTAATGCTAATGTAGGGGAGAGGAATAGTCCAACTTTTTCATAAGAAGGTAGAAACTGTCATTGAAAATTAGCTTTGGTTGGTGTATGCCCAAGCTAAAGAGGATGTCTAGAATATTTAAGTCTACGGTTATCGAAGCTTTGAACCAATCAAGAGTAGTCGTGTCGATAACCACTAAGAGCTTAGAAGCAAGCCAAAATCTTACGTCAATTGCAGTATTTATATGAGCTTTTCTTGAATTTGGTGTAGAAGTTCTGCACTCTCCCGGTCCGTGTCCTCGATTGTTTGAGAACGCGAACCCTAATCCACAGGGGAATTCCCAAACGGTTCTCTGTAATTATGAGGCCAATAAATTTATATTACGTGATCGTTACTGTGTTGTCATCCAACTCCCCTATTTCTATCTTGCAGAGTCCCATAACTTTCAACTGAGCACTAATCTGGAATACACAAACGTAAAATGTTGAAGAAGAGAAATATATATACGAAGACACAAACGTAGGCTGCTCATGGCTAAATATGAATTGAGAAGAAAACTTTATATAGCCTTTTGTAATGATTCTGATCTTCCTATTGATTTTGATATGCAGGACAAACTTTTTTTTTTTTTTTCGATTAGTTACAAGCATCATTATAAGTCTAGAGGATCTCTCTAGTGTTGGGAAAACCACACTATCCCTATTCTTTTGTGCAAATCAATTGAACAACAACCAAATGAAAATACAATGCAATATATAATCACAATAAATATCAAAGCAAGTAGCAAGATAAAGTACACCATAATATGTTAAGATTTTTAATGTGGAAAACCTGAAAGGGAAAAACCACGAGACATTTGTTCAGACAAAATATTTTAATAAATGAAATATGAAATGGGTACAAGATTAGATCTCGCAAATATAAGAGAGTACAACAAGAAGCCTTGAAGAGAATGATTCGGATTTGTGTATGCCCACAATCCCTTGAAGAAACCTCAATCTTCACACATTTTTCTTCAATTTTCTTCTATTCTTCTTAAGAAGATATCCCCAACTTCCAAACACCCAACCAAGAAAAGATACATTGCTTTTGAAACTTCAATCACCAAAAAACAGGAAAAAAGACTAAACTCAAGAGGATCCACCAAACCCCCTTCTTCTTCTTCTTTTTCTTTGTTCTAAGAAAAATAAACCCTTGTTTTCTCTCACTGTTCTCTCCTACCGTTTTTCCATCTCACGATTTTATGTTTTTTCTCCTTTTTTGTTTTGTTTTAATAAGAGTCAATAACTCTTTAGCTCACTGGGCTGTGGGTTCCACCTCCCATGAGGAGGGACGTTCAACAATCTCCTCCATCTGACTCATGATGAAGGTTTCACTTTACCTAGGCCTACAATGCTACAATAAACATCAAGCTTCACCTTGGGTAAAACCTTGTTCATCATATCAGAGTCATTCTTGTTTGTGTGAATGTTCTCCAACAACAACAACTTGTTTTCTAAAACATCCTTCATTCAATGATACCTCACATCTATGTGTTTAGACCTGAATTTTTACTAAGGTAGGTGACATTGAATTTTTACTTTTTTCTGGGGTATGTTTTTCTCTGGCACTGGCAAATTAGTTTGCCCATTGGAGAAGATTTTTTCTCCATTATAAGTTGTTCATGTGGAATCAATTAACCAAAGCTGGAGTTGGAGTTCGCCCTGTCTTATTCGACTTAAGACTCATCAATCTTTATTAAAGGAGCTGGAGCTAGATCAGGCCAAGAAAGTGAACCAGCAAAAGAAGAATCCTTAAAGCACGCACCAACCTTAAACTCAGTTTAATTAGTAAAGCGTAAAGAGAGCGTCCCAAACGAGATAAGGGAAAAGTGAGGAATGCTAACTTGATAGCAGATGTGTGATATCCAATACCTAGTCCGATATAAATTTGTAATGCCAATATCGTAGAATTGATCAAATCCTAGGGGAAAAAAATTACTCACATAACGTGGTTTTTTTTTGGTTTGCTCTAGGCCAACCCTCTTATTACATTTGTTACTATTTGGGCCACATACTCTATTGGCTTGTAACATGTGTTACTACCAATATTCCACCGTCAGTGTCGACGTGGTAGAACACTACACATGGCGTGAAGAAGCCACCTACTTACATGATGATTAGGGCTGTCAATTGGGCCTGGCTGGCCCAAAACCCGACTTGACTGGCCCAAAAATTGATCTGGGTGGGTATGTTGGATTTTGGGCTGGGTTGGGCATGGGCCCAAATATTAGGCCTGATCTAATTTTCGGGCTGGGTTCGGGCTTAAGTTATTTTAACCCAATGCCCAGCCCAGCCCGGCCCGAAGTAAATAAAACTTGATACCGGTCCGAAGCCCCAAAAAAATGATTTTTTTATATATACATTAATGATTATATATATATATATATATATATATATATATAC
>JAOXJP010191590.1:0-26217 GCA_025762735.1 Platanus orientalis | reverse complement strand
ATTTTCACTAACCTTTCGGTTAAAACAATGAATCATGTATTATTTTATTTTTGTTATCTTTATTCATATGATATTATATATAGTTTAGTTTTTATGCATTAGATGTAATCATATTGGATGTTTGATTGAGTAAACTACAATCTTGAATTTATACGAGCCATGAAACCTTGTTTATATATGTATGATACACTTACCATGCCTATGATTATGTTCATCATAATTTATATGTCATTGTATATGGTTTGGTTTTTATGCACTAGAAATAATCACATTGGATGTTTGTTTATAAAATGTACAAATTTGATCTTTACACATGTTCAAGAGTCGTAATTCGTAACAGTTTTTATTAATGTATGATTTACCTAACATACTTAAAAATTAAATTTTTTCTTTTAAATTTTTTATAGAAAATATTATAAGAATATATAGGAATTTTTAGGATTTTTTTTTTAATTTTGAATTTTGAATTTTTTGGTATTAGATCGGTTTCGGAGCAAACAATCCACACTTGGATCGTCGATCCAAGATCCGATCCCGGATCAGTTTTGGACCTAAAGATCCGATCCAACAATCCAAGTTTTTGAACCATACTCAGACCTGCTGAAATATGGGGTTGTAATCCTCACCGATACATGGCTACCATAATATCATCATTCCAATTGAATTGAGCTCGTGTGGCAAATAATAGAATTGGCTAGTGTACTCTTCCACAGACATATTCCTCTATTGTAGCTGAGTAAACTAGAGAAGAGCATGCTGCCTGAAATCTGGTGGTTCAAATCTTCTTCACATAGCCGCCTTCAGATCTTCCCAATTCCTCAAAGGTCCACACCTTCTAGCATGATCATCCTTATAGTGATCCCACCATATTCTTGCAGTACTCTTAGTTTGGCTTCCGCAAACCTAAGTTTCCGACCCTCTAGAATCTCATGTGAGTCAAAGAAAGACTCGATATTATGCAACCAATCAAGAAATACCTACGAATTGTGATCTCCGAAGAAGTCTGGTACTTCTAATCATGTATTTTGGTCTATCTCGTGATGGACAGCAGCATGGAGGGTATCAAATCTGTCAGTATGCTCACCTAGGAGGTACCACCTCATACTGAAACTGATGGGAAGCTTCGCCAACTTGTACACCACTATGCTGACTTGAAGGGGGTCCTGAATTTGAAGCTCCCATGGTCTCTGGACTGGGGTTTTCACATGCTCTCCTTTCTTTAAGATAGCAGCTTCCAGCACTTCTAATTGGGCTTGTATAGCCTCCAGTTTAGTTTCCACTCCACTCATCTGAGAGCTTAACTATTCCATCTCTTGAGAATATTCATTTACTCTTGAGGATAGCTCTGCATTGGTCACCATGATGGCTAGGACAAGCCTAAGCTTTGATACCACTTGATGGCAGGGATGCCAAGGGATTGGCAGTGATTCCCTGCTGATGTGGACCTTAAACAAAAGCTAGAACAATAATTTAAAGAAGGAAACAAATAATAACTCAATTCTGGAAAATCTGGGGCAGAGGTGCGAAATGACCAAAACATACCCCTGATCGTGTGTCAGAAAATTCTCTACTCTGACAGGATGTATCTTGGGTCTACAATGTACCACTGTACCAAATTTCAACCAATTTGGATGTAATTTGATATAGATAATTTATATCAGAAAGTTACTAGTGTATACCAAATTCAAAAACCAGAAAAAGTAATAAGGAAAGACTAACCAAGTAGTCTTAAATGTTCAAGGGAAATGTCTGCAGAGGTTTTAGAATTAGAAAGGGAATTTATGTAGAAGAAAAACCTTAAAGGAAAATCAGAAAAAAGCCTAGTCTAGGGGTGGGCAATTTTCAAGGGAAGTTTTGTTGGTATTTTAAGATTGTCGCAAGGGTTAAGTGAATGGGGTTTTGATGTGCTGATCAGAAATCAGCCAAGGAAAGGCTACGGGTTATGGTCGCAAGTTAGGAAATAGGAAGGTGTGGGTTCTTGATCAAAATAGTGAGGAAAATGAGGGAGTCTTTGATGGGGACATCATCCCACATGGCAATCCCAAGGTGTACCCTAACCCTTTTGATTGTGTAGAGAGCATGGAGAAGGGTCCCAAATCACAATTGGAGTGATTTTAAGCCTCAATTTCTGAGTTATTTTATGTTTGGTCATGTGAATCCCACTTTGGCACCATGTGCCTTTTATTTTTCTTCTCAATTTTTCTTCTATTAGTTTAAGGGTGCTACATTATGTTCTATGATGGAGGCCCTTAAATTTGTTTTAGTTTTAGAGTTTAGTTGTCATTAGTTTTGTTTAGAAGTTCCTAAGTTGCTATAATTAGAAAGTTTCTATTATTTTTAATTTTAAGTTTAAATTTGTAAGGAAAGGGAAGGAAAATCGTGGGCTACATAATGAGACCCACCCCCATTTTTTTTAGACACGAATTTATGAATGAAATTTGAGTTTTCTCTCCCACAAGATTTGGGATTCTCTTTTCAAGTTTTGGTGCCAAGCTTGGAACCCTAAGGTAGTGATTACTAGGGCTGTGTAGGTAGGGATTACCACACAAGGTACTTCTCCTCTTTCTTCTCCTTCTTTACGTTTATTATTGTTTGCTGTCCATTCTTCAATTTCCACTATAAAACCCTAATCTCCATCCACCCACACAATCAGCCAGACCATAATTCAATTCTCCTTTGCTTCATCCATCAAACCCTACTTTTCCACCATCTATTCCATTCGTCGAACATTAATTCCTGTCCCCTTTTAAATCCCTATTCATTAACACCTCAAGAATCCTAATCCTAATCCACTTGGCCTTCTCTAAACACCCTTGCTTTCAACTTTCTGCATACTAATAATTTTCTCCCTTCATTAGACACCCTGTAGTACCTTATCTGAAGGTATTTGAAAAGATCCACATCAGAAAATTCAAGGACCCTTATCCCTATTGTCCTGCGGCAGCATCTAGAAGGTTCACTCTTGCATGTGTGACTGTTTGGAGGAGTGAAGAAGACCAGTATACCCTACGGCTGGCCTTTACCCAGTACCATACTTTACTGGTATCTTGTGTGTATTCTAATTAGAAGAGTGACACATGAGTGCTTGCAGTCCAAGCTGTCTCCACAGTGCTGCTATTCATTATACATCACAAAAGTTATAATTGCCATTAGTGCTGACTGTACCAGGTTTCCATTACAAAGAGCTGATGATTTTTTAGTGGAAGAACCCTAGTTGCTGACTGATTCCAGTAGACATTCATACTTGTGATTTAGCACATTAGTGCTTATTGTCCAGCTTCACTACAGGTAATCTCTATTAAACAGATATACCCGTACTTATCACACTTGCTGCCCAGCCATACACCTTTCCATTACCTGCCTGTTTTGCCATATATCATACTCTATTACACCCCCATATCATCCCTTGTGAGATACCCAAACACCCCCAATTTTACCCACTGTTTTAAGCCCAAACCTGTCACACCCACTTGCTGTTTTTGGTCCAGATTGTGAAGCCATAACCCATATCCGAACACTCAATTGCACTCTTAACAGAAAACCCCAAGCCCCACCTTCTAGTTTGTGGCTCCTATAAGCCTTTAATATTTGGTGTTTGCTGATTTCTAGAAGTTGGATGTGAGTTAATAATTAAAGCATTGGCATCCTAGATGATTGGCTTCTTTATGTGGTTCGTTTCTCTGCAAGTTGAGTTGTATTATTACCAAATCTCTTAATTGGCTTAAGTGCATTCGCTTGAAGGATAGGACTCTTGTTTATGCATTCTTCTTCTTGTGTGTGTAGTTACCTTGGATTTCTAATTGCATTTGATTTCACGTGCATGCTGCATTAGTATTGGAGGTTTCTTGAAGTGAATCTATGGGGGAAGAGGATTGTAAGGTCTGATTTCAGGCATGGATTCAAGGAAACCAAACAAGATTGAATCCGGAAAGGTTTTTGAAGAGTTCTTGTTGTGCGTTAATGGTGGTAAGCAATAACAGTAAATAAAAGTGAAGAAAACAACAAAGAATTTTTAATCAAGAAGAAGGAAATAAAGAAAGAAAGAGAGAAAAGAGGAAGATGAAGTAAAAGTTGTGGAGGGAAAGAGAGAGAATATCAAGTAGAAGAGAGAGAAAGGAAGAGAGAGAGCACATGTCCACTCGTGGACTTCAAAAACCCAAATCTTTATTTCTGAAATCAACAACTGAATTACAACCTAAAGACATTCTTTATATACTAGACCCAAACAAACTACGAAACCAAAAAGGACGCCTACTTTTAATATTGCACCTAAGACCCTAAATGTATCCCTTCTTACAAAGGCTTTTATTTATAATTCTTAATTACCCTTTCCAAGGCCTTTAGGGCTTGGTTACCAAAGATACTCTAAAAAAAAAAAAAAATTAGAAATAAGACTATGAAAACAACCATAAAATAAAACAAAACCCAAATAAAATAACCTTAAAATAAATAAATCAAATCTTCTAGAAACAATCCTAGAGCTTCACACTCCATCCACAAGGTTTTCCTTTGTTTCCAGGGTCCTTTCTAGTAAATTTGGGCTTAGGCCTCCAAAGAGGGTATTCCCTTTCCAGCCAAGTTAGGGTTGTTGCATCACAGGTCCTGTGTATATAAAAGCATAAAGAGAGAAAGATCAGTCCTTGTGAGATCCTGAAGAAAATAAATGACAACGCTTACCAGTTAAAGACACAAAGTTATCTAAAAACATCAGGCACCTGGTGTTGTATGTTGGGAGCTCATCTAATGAAGAGGAGCTTAACTTAGGTATGAGTTCTATCCAACTAGGGAAGAATGACACACTTGATAAGACAAATCAGTAAAAAGATTGCAAAGAAACAGCTCAATTGGGATCAATCAGGAAATTTTGCTAAAATTAGTTAATTACAAAGATTCACGCAGCATAACTTCCATATGGCATAACTTGTTGATCAAAAGTCTGATTGAAGAGATCTATAGTCTGTTGGAAAGAAAATTTCAAAAGCTACAAATTCTATTTCAAGAATATTTCTCAAGTTTTTCTGTTTTCATGACTAAAATTGACTCCAAAATTTCTGGTTGTGTTTAGGATGATTTTTAATGATTTTTTCTTTGCTTTCTTGATAAATAAGTTTATAGGGTTATTTAGTCTTATTAGCAGTCCGTTTAGTGTTTCTTTTGTGTCAAGTTAATGGTTAAGATTGAATCTAGGGAGCCAAGGGTCAAGAAATGATTTCTTTCATGAGGGGACTATAGAAACCCAAAGTTTATGTTCTTTTTGGGATGATCAATAAATAAAAGTTATTGAATTACAGTAGATGAAGATTTTAGTCTCTTCCTATGTTTATCTATATTACATTCATCAAAAAAAAAAAAAAATTATCTATATTACTTCCTTATATCTCATTCTATGTCTTCTTTTCTCTTGTACCATGCAGTTCCAATCTAGGCTATGTCAAGAAGACTACTATATGTGTGAAGTTAATACAACAAAAGTGTGATACAGATTCATTCAACCCCAATTTCTTATAGACAAGTCATTAGATTCCTTTCTTAAATATATTTTCTGCAGTTTGATTTACTAATAAAAACAACCTGATATAAGAAATGGTGTTTTGGCATAAAATTTCAATGAAAGTTGGTGCATCAATAGATTGATGATCTCTTGAACTTCCAAGATAATCGGAAAACCCTAACTAAGGTTTCTATTGTACATGACCAAACTAATAGTCTAGTTCAGTTTTTGCACTACAAAATTATTTTGGAACTTTCTGTATATTATGGGGAATTCCTATCACCCGTGTAGTGTGTGTAACCCTAAGAATTCAGGTTGTGTTTTAACTTTTAACACAGCCAATAACCAGCAGGATTCCACAATTTTTATCAGATTGTCCTGCATCACTGTATCTCCAATTTCCTTTTTCACTGTGGAGCAGAAACTGATATTAAAAGCTGAAGAAGAAAAAAAAGAGGAGAGGAATACTCAATACTCAAACAAATAAAATGAACATATGCGTGAGAGATAGTACCTTTTATTGATTATTTTATTTTATTTTATTTTCTATTTTCCATAAAGGACTTGGAACTTTTGAGTACCTCTCTGAACTTCAACTTCAATCTCCGCCCAACAAAAAAGGAAAAAAAAATCAGTATTTCCTTCTCCATGCATACCATTTCAGCTTCATTTGGAACCACAATGGAGAGATACCCAGAACCCCCCGAGCCAGCCTCGGATCAAACACATCAAACTGCACTTGATGTAGTGAGTCCAACAGAACCTGTGCAGTCACGGATGGCAGAAGCACCGGAAGAGCCTTCTCAGGTACTGTTCCAACCAATGCGCGAGCCTTCTGCAGATGGACACTCGCTACTGATGCCATCTCAAAAACTGCATCTGACAACTTCTCACGGGAGTCCATTTGGATCTCTGATTGATTTCCATGCTTAACTAATAACCCATGATTGGCTGCTATTTGAGTTGGTATGTAAGAAATCTGACGGTTACGACTAGCATGGTAAGGTAGGGACCTAAGCAGCAATAGAAGCCCACTTGCTTTCCCAATATGTGAGGCTGCATGATCTGCTGCTGTAGACCTGATCCCACCAGCTTGGAGTGTCATATACAGAATAGTGGACATCGTGTCCTCTGCATATTGCTCAACTTCTCCAATTGTCTCTGGGATGTCATTCTCCTCCCTTTTTGCATCATTTATTCGAGCTTCAACAGACCGTTTCAGCCAACCCTTGTTGATCTTATGCTCTGAGACTACATAAGAGAGGGCCTGAGCTGTTGGGTGCTCTATTACCTTGTGGGCAAATATCTTGTCTATGGCTTCCTGCCACCAGAGGAGTCGCATGAGGCCAATCCTGGGATCAGAAGCAACATCCATAGCTCTGGCTGTCTCCACATTGAAAGCACGGAGTGCAAATGCAGCCTTCCGCATGTCAGGTGGCAGATGAAGGAGACAGAGGTAGTGGTGGTAATCATAGCTCCGTACTTGCTGTACACAATAAGAGAAAGCTGCCCTAATGCTGCTAGATGTAGAAGGGTTGTTCATTAAATTGTTTTTGCGGTCCCTTCTGCAAATTCAACATAAGGCTTCATTTAAAACAATATCCTTTATGTTGAAAATTGAACAATGGAAAGCTCTTTCATGAAAACTCTATGATTTTCTATACAAAGGGTGAAATTTCAGATAGAATATTTTAAAACTGTACAGCACTTTCTCAGTAGGTTAATTACAACAACAAAAATGAAATACAACCCATTTTTCCCAACTTGGAAAGAAATCTATCAAGAATTCTCCAGCCTTATAAGTTGTCTGAACAGCCTCTTTAACGCAGTAACACTGACCTAAACGACATGAGATCATGATTTTAGATCGACTTTTACAAATATTCTTGATGTGGACAAGCAAGCAAGACTTATGTATGTGCCTCTCCACAAGAGAGCTAGATTCAAGCAAGAATGTTATGTGGAGTTTGTAAGGGTCTTATAAGGGAGGGGGAGGACGTTTATTTTATGTGTCCATGTAATAAGGCCAATAGTGCCAAGTTTCGTTGGGTTATTTTCAAAGAGTTATCACGTCACCTACTTTTAGTCCAAGTTTTCTAAGGTCAAAACTTGCCCTTTTGGCTTGATTTTGAGGTCATTAGAGAGGTTATTCAGTTACCTTTCGAACGAGACCAAGATTGTGCAAATCCGAGATGATTTGGGAAAGTTATGACCAAATTACTAAATGGGTATCAGTAAATGACGTGAATAATGTTTTGGATCAAAAAGTCAAAGTGTGGGGCCAATTAATGTGTTGGTTGACAGCCCATAGTTCGCACACATTTTAATAGTTTTAATTTTTAGGACAGTAGGCTTTTAGAAAGTTTTATGTTTTTTGAAACTTGACTAGCAAGTTTAGGATTTTTAGGAAGTTTCTAATTTTAGCAAGTTTCTAATTGTTTAAGGTTGTAAGCCTATTTTAAGGCACCCCTCCCTATGAATTAAAACATTGAAGATTGAATTAAAAAAAACATTTGCTATTGGGTGGTCTCCCAAGTGGCCATGGGCCTCCTTCCTCTTCCCCATTGGGTGACGCCACTCTCTAGGCTCCCCTCTCCTCCCTCCATCATAGGTTGTAGCACCATAGGTCCATGTGTGAGATTCCCTCACCCTCCCAACTTCTCTACCTTATTCTTCTTTTATCTCCTAACACTTCTCCATTCTTTTGTTGCAATATCTTCAAGAGCTCAAGGATTACAGGCTGCTGGATTTTACAGAAGGATGCTAGACTCCATTATCAAGGTATGCTTCTAGGCAGCATATACATTGAAAATCGCACCCATTAGAACTCCTCTTCCTCTCTTCTTTTGGGGTTTTGATTCCCTAGTAATCCCCTTTAAAAGCCCTCACTTTTCCCATCAATTCCCCTCCTTTTCCTCTCTTAAAGATTCCCTGGCTTTTCTCTTAAGCCTCCTCCATTAAAGAACCTTCAAGTTTCTAAAATTCTGAAGTTTGGTCCACCTAATCTTATTTAAATTTCACGAAATTTTAATCCTAGGCTCCTGGAGGTCCTCACTACTGATCTGAAAAGTTTCAGATTTTTATGACGCTCTCCAAGGGTATTTTCAGAATTTTTCCTAAATCTGCCAAGATTACAATTTGCCCCTAATCCAAAAATCAGCAATTTTAATTTCTGGATTATTATTTTATGCTTTGCAACTGTCTCCCTTATTATCCTGCATCAATTCTACTTGGACAAGTAGTGCAAAGGTAGTAGGATGATGCAAATATGTTTCTGGGACTAGGTTTTACATTCATTACTGGCTGTTTATTTTCTGCGTTACTGTATTAGATCTATTTAGACGAGAGCAAACCCCCCAACTTGCTTGGCAGGAGCACTTCTCAATGTAACCTTCCACAGGTTCCAATTGGATGAACTGACCTCCGACTTTGCTCAAAGTTGTTTATCTCCCATCTTCAATTTTGTTTTTGCCCCATGGAGAAATGAATTCTCTATCTAAAAAAATGAAAAGAGAAATTATTCCATAATTTCATCAAATCTTTAGATCAGGAAAAAGGAATCGATCCAGGATCACCTTTCCAGTTGCCCTTTCTTCTGTTTAATATAAATTTCCCCATTTATAAATAAGAAAAAGAGGGTTCACAGAACCTGTACTGTATTTCAACTTAGGCTCGGGCACTTGGTCTTTCAAACAATGAAGCCATAAAATGTTATTGAACAACAACTTCTGACCCATCAGTGGTTCTCAAGAAAACCTAAACAAACTTAAGATTTTTTCTCAATGAATGATCATCAAGAAAAAAAATATATATATAAATAAAAAACAAATAAACAGCGGAATTGACCACCACAAATGATACATGGAACCATTCGCAAACTCGTGTTTATTTTCTGAGAAAAGTGTTCAGAATCCTCTTTCATCCTAATGTGAAAACATTCTACTTTCATATTAAATGCAGAAAAGCATCTAATATTTTTAGTCAATCAAATTAGCTATCGAAAATTTACACGAATTTAAGTGGTCTTTTATTAAGAATTGGACAGTTTACAACACTATGCAGCTCCTCTTCCTTACATTATGTCTAATATAACAGTTACCCTGTCACTGAGGATAAAAATGTGTAATTCAGCCAATGCGATGAATGATCCCATGCAGTATTTAAAGGTTACTACAATAGCATTTAGAAGCAAATGAGCTTCATGTTCAAAGTCTTATACTAGAACAATTGAATTCATCCTTGTACAAAGCTTACATAACACTGTATTGATAGGAAATGAAAGCTGTCATTTTATAGTGATGAATAATTTCAAACATTCATAGCTCAATTATTAATCAACTAATGCAGCAGTATAATAGTCTGACTGAGAAAAATTATTAGAGTAATAATTGCATCCCTGCAGCCTGAGATCATTCCATATAGCATGGAGAGCGTGGAAAAACAGGGTACCAAAACTTACCAAATTCCTGTTTCCAATAAAGTTTTAGTAAAAACTCATCCTCCCCCCCCCCCCCCTCTCTTCTCCTCACCTTTCCCACTCTTACCCCCTTCACTTGTCCATAGAGTGGCATAATGTTGGGGGGAAGCAGTACAAAAAAAGGTCCTCAAAATTTAGTTCCTATATATTGTATTTGTGTATATAGCACAGAAACTTTCTAACAGCATTTATATAAACACAGCAGAAACCATAAAAAAAAAATGAATTATAGTAGAAAGGTGGAGACTAGTAATACTAAGGTGTTGATCTAAAATGCAATCCCATAGCCTATAACTTGTGTTAAGCATTTTTCAAGGTCCAACTTAATATTATAAACAAAAGGATAAGAAAATCAACATATATGTTTAGGAGGAATTGCTGAAATAAAGTCAACCTATTAGAAACATAATATTATAAATCTCTCCAAAAGAAATATTACCAATGAAATAATCTGTCCTCTTTGTAAAGAAGCTACTGAGTCTACCATGCATTGTTTAATCAAATGCCGTGAGGTGGTTCTTGTGTGGTTTGCTTCTCTTCTCTCCTTGAAAACAAATGAGGGAAAAATTGATGTTTTTAAAGACTGGATAAAGCATTGGTGCAATATAATTCATAAGCAAAAGAGAGCTCCATGATCTATTATCTATTATTGCAATTTCTAGCTGGAACATTTCGAAGCAACAAAACAATGCTTTCTTTGACAAGTCCTTTCTCAAATTCTTCTGAAGCAATGATGTGTTCTCCCAGGATGCAAAAAGAGGTTGAGACCTCAATTTGGCCATCCCAAAGGAAATGTTTGTAATGCATGTTTTGGACAATGGAATCCTCCACCTATGGGTGTTGTTAAAGCTAATTTTCATGGGGCCTTTCTCAGAGGCATTATCATTAGAAATGAGGAGGGTTCTCCATATTTTGCTAAGTCCGACTATGGTATCTTAGAATCCCCTTTAACTGCTGAAGTTTCGGCTGCTTGTCTTGCCCTTGTTTCTGCTATTGCTATGGGTTTCAAACAGCTTATGTTGGAAGGTGATTGAAAGTATAACGGATGATATATCCTCTTGCCCTTGGAACATTCGTTGTCTTACTCAGGATTGTAAAACTTATGCTCTTCAGTTTGATTTTATTTAATTTCTTTTTATTGGGAGAAAATTATAAATATTAGAATTCCCATATGAAAATCGTTATTGAATCCATCGATATTGGCCTAGTTGCAGACATATAAATCAACCCCAATTCAACAAATGTACCAAGCAACCAAAATAAAGAAAAGCAAATAAAGGATTCAAGTAACCAAAGCACCCAAATACTCGTCAATATCCTCCTAAAAATGCGAAACTTGAAATTCTTATAGACATCTAAATCAGATAATTACACTTAAAAGATGCAATATAACAGTGTGTCACCAATCAATGGGAAAAATGGCCCATAAGCATAAATCTAAATCTGCAGGTTTAATTTCAATTTAAACTTCAGGTCTGCTAGATCTCATGCACACAAAAACAATATATTACAGGTTAGAAATGGGTTTAAAGCAGGGAAGATGGTGCGCAACACAACTTAACTGCAAAAATAAGTAGACAACTGAAGTGGCAAGGAAGCCGCTGCTTATGTGAGACCGCACACAAAAAGGGATCAAAGCCCGAGAGACCAACCTCGTCTCCGTTCTCAGCCTTCAATCGATCGAACCCAGTTGACAAAAACAAAGCTTATGTTCGCATCTCAAGTTTGTTTTTGTAAGCACACCTCCCTAACTCTTTTCCAAAAGTACCCTAATTTTAAAATGGCAGTTATAACGCTAATGACAAAAAAAAAACTTAAAAAACAATTTTATAAACAAGCCTCCACACCTCCACCTCATTTCCAAACCGTCTCCTTCGACCTCTCATTCTTCAGCTCCCTTCTTATTTCCAATTGTTTTCCACTTAGGGCTCTTTAACACCCAAAAAAAGTCTTACATTATGATTCTTAAACAAGAGTTCAACCAATGGAGCATGAAGGAAGTGGAAGTGAAATGGAGCGAAATAGAAGCCCTTAGGTAAAAAAAAATTGAAGTTTGGAAACTTGTTTTTTTCCGGTTATGTTCGGCATTACAGGGCCAATTCGGCATCATAGTGCCAAACATGTTTAAGCTTGTTCAGCCTTAAGATGCCGAACAAAAACAAAAAACAGAAAAAAAAAAAAAAAAAAAAAAAAAAAAAAAAAAAAAAAAAAAAAAAAAAAAAAAAAACTTGGCAACCCAATGTCTTAACCCACGACAATCGGATTTGTGATGAAATTGTGGTAGATTACAGCAATGAATTTACCACGCACGAGGTGTAAAAAAGTATATGTAATTAATAGTTTGACTAGTGTATATAACAATTTGAATGAAGTTGACGTTATTATTGTTCTCCTATGTGTAGATATTCAGTAGTCGTGTGACATTGATTAGGTGGGCGACGGATGGTGGAAAGAGGAATGAGTTTGTTGTAGTTATTAAGAAGTCAGATTCTGATTCTACTGCAAGAAAACTAGGTGTGACCCTTGCATGCGAGCAGAGTGGGCGGTATAGAGAAGATAAAAGGAAAAGAAATGTCAACGGGGTTGTAAGGATCAAGGGAACGGACACTAAGAAGTGCGAATGTCCATTACAACTGAAAGAAAAGAAATTATCCACTAATAACGATTGGTTATTGCTAGTCATATGTGGGGTGCATAATCACCCTGCTGTGGACTATCTCAAATATCACTCTTTTGTGGGTAGATTGTTAGAAGGAGAGTCCTCACTTTTGAAAGATATGTCCAAGAGTGATGTTCGACCAAATGACATATTAAGTGCAATGAAGCAAAAAAATGTCCTCAATACGACTACAATAACTGCAATATATAATGCGCGAGTTAAACAAAAAAGGGAAGAGAAGGTTGGTAGATCTCATATGCAACAATTGCTTGGATAGTTGGCCAAGTATAATTACATCGAATGGCATAGGATAGCCGAAGACAACGAGACTATCACTAATATTTTGTGGGCACACCCAACTTCTATGAACTTGTTGTGTGCATTCCCAAGTGTGTTGATCGTGGATTGCACCTATAAGACAAACAGATATCGCATGCCGCTATTGGAGATTATTAGCTTGACGTGTACCGATCTGAATTTTTCTGTGGCATTTGTGTATCTTCAACATGAGAGGAAGGATAACTTTATATGGGAACTAGTGTCATACGTACTGTTATGGATGACAGTGTTCTCCCTAATGTCATTGTAACGGATAAGGAGTGGGCTTAATGAATGTCACATCAAAGGTGTTTTCCAATGCTACACATTTATTATGTAGGTGGCACATTAGTAAAAATGTGTTTGTAAACTGTAAGAAGTTATTTATGACGAAGGAGATGTGTGAGAGGTTCATGATGATCTGGAACTTATTGGTGGTGTCACACACAAAAGAATATTACTTTCAACACCTTGCATTATTAGAGTAATAATTTATCACATATCTGAATGCACTCCATTACGTGAGGAGTACTTGGTTGAACAGATACAAGGACAAATTTATAGCAGCCTAGACGGACAAGTTCATGCATTTGGGGGCCACTACAATGAACAAGTAACCTTTTTGTTTGGTAATCTCACTTAAGTTTGAAACTTAGTGGTAGGTACATTACTATTTGTGTACATGTCACCAGAGTTGAGAGTGCTCATGCAAAGTTGAAGCGGTAGCTTGGATCCAGTCAAGGAAACTTTGAATCCTTACGGTTGAACATCCACAATTTGCTTGAGCTACAGCACACAGCCATCAAGGCACCATTCGAGATATGCAAGACGGTTATGCAGCATAACTTTAAACCTATTGAGTTCAAAGAGCTCCGCAGCAATGTATCCATTATTGCAATGGAGAGGATTTTGGCTTAGAAAAAGCGTATAGGTGTTGTTGGAGTTGATTTTGCTACATGTGGATGTGTTCTTAGATGCACACAGAGTTACCCTGCACACATGAGATAGCTGATTATAGTAGGCAGGGGTGTCCTATTCCACTTGAGTCAATACATGCTCATTGGTGCAAGCTTGACATGCATCCTGTCACAAGCCCTACAAGCCATGATTTGGATGCCGCAGCAAATATGGAATTATTTCTACAGTGGTTCAACTAATCTAATCAGTCCACCAAAATGCAAATGCTTAAGAAGTTGCGAGAGTTAGTAACGCTAGACAACACACATATCAAGGAACCTGATGTTAAAAAAATACCTTAGGTCGCCCACATACCAATATAAACACATCCATGCGGCATGATCTATCCGCATTTGAGAGAGTGTTATCGTTACAGGATAACTACTCTCCAACAGAAACTACAACTACCAAAGCCACCTAAGTACAGTCAGTGAGACAAATGCAATAGAAGAGATCGAAAAAAAAATGTAACTAATATACACATTATTGTATCCTTCTAGTCATATTTTGGGATCATGTAAAGAACATTGACTATGACTCATGTAATTTTCTGATATATTAATGAAATTGGAATTTTTTTTTATTTTGTATTCATTCTTTTTCTTGTTTGGCATCTGAGGGCTACAAAAAAAAAAAAAAAAAAACCATTATGTTTTTGTTCAGCATCTCAAGGCTGAACAGGCTAAAACCTGTTCGGTACTATGATGTCGAACATGCTTAAGACTGTTTAACATTATGGTGCCGAACAAGCTTAAGCCTGTTTAACCTGTTCAGCCTTGAGATGTCGAACAGGCTTAAGGCAAAAAAAAAAAATCAAGTTTAAAAAAGGTAATTTTTTTCACCTTAGGGGCTTCCGTATCGACCTCAATGAATCATAAGAACTTCTCCCGTCACCCAAATGACCCCAAATTAGATCCTACACTCTCTAATCATGATTATCTTTAAAACGTTATCTAACAAAATGAAATTTCTAGAGATCTCCAAGAAACCTTCAAAATCTCAATTACCCTTAAACACCAAAATATTTTGGTATGTATTTGACCTACGATAAACTCCTAGAAATTCTCCAGATAGTCAAATCAATGACCATACTTTGTTAATTCTGAGACCTTCAAAAGACTCACCCAGACTAGGACCATCAGAGGCTTAATATATCCCAATCACCCCATTCTCTCGTAGTTAAGTCTAGACTACTTTTTTTTGTATCCAACACTTGGTGAATCCCTGAAAGTTCCCCCGAAACCCAAATCCATCATCACCCCATTAGGAAACCTCCTAAGAATTCTCTCATCTCATTAAATGCTCTTATAAATGCTCCCCAAAATATCCTAAAAGTGGGTTTGAGCTAGGGCCTTTGATTTGACATCATCTCAAACCCCCATTTGATGAGTGGTCATGATCATTTATCCTAAACCCTAATCCATCATCCACCATTGATCCCCTAAACTCCATTTAAGCCCTTCAAAATCACCTCATTACCTCCACCCTCTATCAATCCCCCCTTGCCACATGACATCCATCCAACCCTTCATCCATTTTGGCCAATGAGAGGAGGCTAACCCAACAAACATGTGTGTGGCTAAGGTGCCTCCACGCCCTCACATTCGAACCTCCTATCCACCACCCATTTTCCATGGTGAGCCCTATATGCTATATGACAATCATTCCTTCAAAGCCCCCTCTCCAGCCAATGGTCCTCCTCTCGAAAGCATCAGTCTATCAGCCTTTGATGTTTCTGTATCGATTCGTTTTTTTGCATGTTTAAAGTCATTAATTGCAATTGAAACATAATAAAGACAAGATGTTTTGTAGTAGAACTAAAATAAAGAAAACAACTGCACATTACATATAAAGTGTTTTAGTACCTGTGATCATATAAATGATTACAAAATATAATGAAGTACAAAGTATGTAGGGGTTATCCCCTGTACAATACAAAAATATAGTGAACATCCACATATGGGGTCATCCCCCGCTCTGCCCCATCTTCTGCGTATATTTATTTCCACTAGAACTAGGTGTACGAGCAAGTATACAGATCATCCGCGAGAATGGGACCTGTGGAGCATTGGGAGGAGAAGGTGGGGCCTGTGGAGCACTGGGAGGAGGTAGGGCCTTGGAGCATGTGGAGGAGCATTTTGGGCTCTGTGCAGTCGATGAAGATGGGGCATGGGCATCCAAGGACGCGGTGTCAATGCCACATCGTAAAACCTACCATACACGACGCAACGTACTAACCAATCGATCCCTTAGCGTCTCCTCGATACCGTCATCCATAAGAAACTGAATAATCTACAACGAACACTCATTGCACTAAAATAAAACATACCAGAAAGTTTATGATGAATACATTTTCAATGATTAAAAATGTAATTAACATATACATGCAAACATTAAACGATATACCTGGATGACAGTATCGATATGGTGCCCTGCATCGGTGGCCGGGGTGCACCGTTAGATTGATAAAGTGGATTTTACATGTGTATATGGGATACATGCTGATACCAATCCATATAATCAATGGCACACTCGGAGGGGTATGCGGGTGACACAGATTTATCCACATCAGATAGCACGTGGCTCTTCCATACCTCCCAAAACTGCTCCAAATATGTGTATACTAACCAATATGTGGTAGCGGACTCACCCCAAATATCTCGAGTAGAGGCTATGGGAGCGGGGGGATGACCTAGTACCGCTCAAACTGCTGTAGGACACTCATGAGATAGCAGGGCTCCACGATCTCCAAGCACCTCAATAACCCATAAAAGTATGCAATGTCCTAAAATGCATGGTGTTCCTTGCAATCGGTGTATAGTGTCCATCTCACCTGCATAAACCAGATAAAATGTATGTTAAAATAGTAAGGATTGTCATAAACTACCAACATGTACCAAGATATACATCAATAACAGATTATAAATGTTAAAAAAAATAACTAATAATACCTCAAGGATCACCTATGCACTAATAATCTCTTGTAAATCCCTCAAATTATCCCCAAGGGACTCCCTCTCCTTGCATGGTCTCCAACGTTGCATGCGTGGCTGGTGATCAAGGTAGTCCATGTTACGATGTGGCTCTAAGGGACAAAAGTGCTCATAAATCCATCCCTCGAGCAACGTAACATAACCTGTCATCTGCTTGGCCTGAATCCGGCTGGCAATCCCGAGCTAACGATAAATATAAGCAAATGCTCTAGCACCCCATGCGTACGTATGGACCTTATCTAAATCCTGTAACAAAGCAAGAAAATAAATGGGCACCCGAGTACACGTTTTGTCTGCAAATAGCGTACACCCCAAAATATACAACAAATAGCCTTTGACAGCATATCTAATCTGATCCTCACTCTAGGCATCAGTAACCCCTGAAAATATGAGCCTCAACTACTTCATCCTAATTGCCTGACCCCGTGCCCTATCTAACTCCTCATGTGCCTCCTCCACCGTTACCCCTAGTGTCTCAGTTAGTAGTGTCTCAGCCGCTCCGCTAGATAATCAGGTTGGCTCAACCTGGATGGGGGTCCCTATCACTGGAAACCCAAGCAAAGTGTAGACATCATCAAGCATGATCATCAGCTCCCCAAATGGCATGTGGAATGTGTTGGTCTCAGGATACCAACGCTCAATAAAAGCAAAAATGACTACCTGATTGACGGACCGGTATGATGCATGCACTAAGGGGTATAGACCCGACTACTGCACCAACCCCATAAACTCATAGTTTTGGACACCATGGACCTCTACCTACCACTCATCAAACTTATCTGCGTGGCTAATACATTTCAGTAGCTCACGCTCCTACAAAAGGAAAAAAGAAACAGTGTTAACACAATACGCACATATGGAATTGCACAAATAAATAGCCAAATACATAAAATATCAAATAAATACTCCCTGCTACCAGATCAGTGATGCGACATGCGTGAAATAGTTGTCTAATAGGATGGGGTCCTCTAGAGCTCCAGGAACATCGGGGATCTACAGCGGCTGCGGCACTGTTGTTGGCTTCACAGTAGGTATAGTCTCACCCACTACCGAGTCTATCACAAAATCCACGGTAGTCACGTGAGATGCCTCTCCCCTAACTCGAGAGGCGTCCTCAACCTTGTGCCATCGCACAGATGCGGTCGGTGCCACTCGTGAAGGACCGGCCTCCATATCTGTCATATGCCAATAATCAGATGTTAGAATAGTGTCTAAAGGTATTAAATAAAAAAAATTCTTAAAAACAAAATTGAAAATATTGAATGAAGTAAAAAAATTAAAAAACAATTTCAGGCTTGTTCAACCTTGTGATGCCGATTAGGCCTGAAGGTGTTCGGCATGGTCGGCATGGTGATGCCAAACACCTTCAGGCCTGATCGGCATCACCATGTCGAATGCCTTCAGGCCTATTCGGCATCATAGTGCCGAACATGCCTTAAGGAGTTCAGTCTAGTTAGGCCAAACATACCGTGAGAAGAAAAAAAAACAGAAAAAAAAAACCACAAATTAAAAAAAAAAAACGTTGATTTACTAGAATTTAAAGTAAATAGTTGATGTTTACGCTTCTTTAAACTGGTTTTTTTCTAATTAATTTCTTTGGATGGTATTTTTGAAGATCTTTTTTATAAAAAAAAAAAACTCTTACCTAACCGATGGATGGCGGCGCTAGAGGTTGATGGTAAGTTCTATTATCGTTGTGGAGGTATGATTCAATCACCGATAAGAGGGAGGGAACAGTTGGAGCGATTGAAGAAAGGAAGGAAGAAGGTAGGGAGGGAGGGAACAGTTGGATGCGGGTTGGAGGGAATTTCAAATGGAGGTGTGCATATTAAAACATATAGCAGGGAGGGGTAAAAAATAGATAAGGGTATAATTGGAACTTATGAAGGTGTGCTTATAAAGACTTGAGGTGCGAATATAATCTCCCTTTTTTTTTATTTGGTCGCCGATTTTCTATCGAGGAGTAGAGAGAATTGTGGGGCCCACCATCTAACCATGGTTTCAAAAACCACGGTTTAGCTATGCAAAAAGTTGCAATGTGTCAATCGGATAGGATTCCGAATGAATTTCATTCAAAATATTTCTGCACACAATCCGCACCGTCAAATCGGAACTAAATCAAGTCTAATTAAAAGTCTAACAAATAAGGGTAGAATTGGAATAATAAAAGAGGAGGACTTAAACCCCTGCTCACAGCATTAGGGATTCCCTAGCGTGTTACAGACGTCTGATCTGGAGCTGTCCCTACTTAATTCTTTATACTCAAGTCATAACCGAGAAAAGATATTCTGTCCAGGATGTACCTTCACCCCCTCACGTGGGGGTGTGGGCTCCATACACTTTTTGTATGGGATCATACCCCCTGTGAAAGGGCGAATGGGTACATCCTGCACAGAAAATCCTTTCGGGGTCAGAACCCCCCTCTCACAACCCTTCTAAATTATAATAACAATCCGAGAAGAACAAGTTTGCATAAGAGCCTTCTTTAAAGGAGTAAATAAATAGATTTTTTTTTTTTTTTTTTTTCTCCTCCAATCACGCTTCAAATGCCTTGGTTCAAAGTGAAACTACAAATCTTTACAATCCAAGTGTCTAATAAGCTCCATCATATTTGGTCTATTTGGTTTGGGGGGCAAGTAAAAGACTTGAGTCTCTAAAGAAAGGACTCCAGCATCAAGACCGCGAGGGTGGATTTGTATCCACTCCTCTTAACTAGTGCTGCCTTCCGCTCCTTGTCAGGGGACATAGGGCTGAGAAGTGATTTTCAATTTTTTTTTTTTTTTTTTTTTGAGTGGGGCGAACGCGGTTCTCTTCACCATTTGCCTCAGTCAATCAATCAATGGTTTACACTTTGAACAACAGAGTGTGAACAGAAGATGCTAGCTGGCTAAGAATAGGGTGTAGGTTCTATATTCAGTGCCGGAAAAAAACACAAAGGAAAGAAAAAAAAGAAGAGGGTCAAGTTGGAATGTGCATGCGGGTTTGATTTCTGGAGGATTGATTGGATGATGACTTATATTCCACGGTTAAGCATTGTAGGCTTTGTTGAAACCATTCGATTAAAATATTTTATATCAGTGCACAGGATCCCAATCAAGCTAATTAAAGATTCCAATTTGAAACCTTAGGAAAACGGGTTTTTTTTTGTGATAAAATATGAAGACGACTTAGGTGGGAGTGGGACTCCTACACAACACAACCCCGGCAAAAACAATATTGGCCAAATATATTTTGCAACCATTCAATCAACCTAACATCATCAAGTCATAGTAAATGCATAAAGTCAGCCAATCAAGTTGGCAGGAGCATTTTTTTTTTTTTTTTTCTATTTTTATTTTGGTAAAGCCTGGAGCATTAATTATGATTTATGGGGATTTATTGACATTTTTTTCTTTTTAGTTGGGTAAATATGAGATCATTGACATTATTATGGCTACTATTCTTTAATCTTTACGCCCTCCTTCCTTCCAGAAGAAGAAAAAAAAAATATTGATGGCTCTAAAATGATGTAGCAAACATTAAAAAAAAAAATTCTGATTGATTGAGCTGTTGATATTGGCATGTATGTGGTGTGGTTTAAAAGGTTTGGTCCCACTTGTGTATGAACACTTCAATGAAAATCAAATGACAAATAGTAATAGTAGTAGTCTGGAAAACAGGTGGCTCTCCATAAAAGCAGCGAGTCAAGCACTCGTCTTGCAGTCAGTCAATCGTAGTTTGGCTAGAAAATGGCATTTCGTCTTTGACTGGAATCGAATCGTTGTTTCTTGATAAAAACAGTGGATTCAGTAAAAACCCAACTTTACTCTCTTTTTTCTTATTTTTTTATTTTTATGTCTTTGTGGTTATTGAGTGTTTTCCTTTCCCCCCCTTCCTTCCTTTTTTTTTTATTTTATTTTATTTTTACTGTAATGCATGCAGCCTTTGAATTTTCAAATTGGACTTCAAAGCTTTTTGGACTTTTTGGGTCATAAGAGGAGAGTGGTTGGAAAGAGATGCACGCAGCAGGAAAGTCTTGGTCACGAAGGGCGATGTTTCGTCGATGATTCCTGCTGTACCCCTTTTTCGTTTATTTTGGGGGTGTTTTGAGAGGTATAGCTATCCAGCCAGCCAGGGTTGGTTTTATGTATGATGCTTCCCTATTCTTGTAGCGCTCTTAGTCTTATATGGCATGCCAATAGCAACAGGTCAGTTGTTCAATTTCTTACTTTGGTTATCTCGCAATCTTGGTTTTGTTTGATGGGTAATTGAGAGATTCGAAATTGGGTCTTCAACACTTCTTCTGGGGAGCTAGGTTTCAAGGAGAGGGTGTTGTACGTTAATTTGGGGTACATGAAATCGGAAGAGGGTTTAGTAGTTTAATTTTATTTCATCTTTTAATTTTTGATGGTTTCTTCTCAGTGTAGAATTTCCAATTTGGTTTGGGGTTTTGTGGCTGTGGGTTGAGGAGTGTTTCCTGTTGTGATATTATTGCAGACTTAATCCTGCTAATTTCTTCGTATCCATATTTGGGTGTGGATGTATTAGGATCATCTTCATGGATTTTGATTGAGTGATAGAAATTGACTTCTCTCACAGTATTTATTTCCTTTTGGCTGCTTTTCAAGGAAACAAAAAAAAAAAAAAAAAAAAAAAAAAGGGATTTTCCATGATCACCATGCATAACAACAGAGTTTTGGGTGCTGCTGCTGCTGCTCTTTTCTTGTTATTGCTGTTGAGTAGTAGTACAACTTATGGCACCACCACTGATATTTTTTGCCTGGCTACTCTGAAAAATTCATTGGAAGACCCTTTTAACTACCTAAACTCGTCATGGAATTTTAACAACAATACCGAGGGCTTCATCTGTAAATTTACCGGGATCGATTGCTGGCACCCTGATGAGAATAAGGTCTTAAACATCAGGCTCGCAGACATGGGTCTTAAGGGCCAGTTCCCTCGGGGTATTGAGAACTGTACTAGCTTGACAGGTTTAGATCTTTCCAGCAACAAGCTCTCCGGACCCATACCCTCAGACATCTCTCAAAGGCTTAAGTATGTGACATCGCTTGATCTCTCCTCAAACGGTTTCTATGGTGACATCCCACCCAGCCTTTCAAATTGTACCTATCTCAATGTCCTTAAACTAGAAAACAATCGATTAACCGGTCAGATCCCTCTGCAACTTGGCCAGCTCAATCGCCTCAAGACATTTAGTGTCGCCAACAATCTCTTGTCTGGCCAGGTCCCTTCCTTTGTCAATATTACATTTCCACCAGATAACTATGCAAATAATCCCGCACTCTGCGGCAAACCTTTGGATCTTTGCAAGGCGCCTGCCAATAATTCTCATGCTGCAGTTATTCTTGGGGCGGCACTAGGTTCGGTGGTTGTCACGTTATTAGTTGTTGCTGTTGTTCTCTACTTCTGGTTGCGTAGAGTTCCCATGAAGAAGAAAGAAGAAGACCTTGAAGGAAACAAATGGGCAAAGAGTATAAAAGGAGCCAAAGGCATCAAGGCAAGCCTCTATTTAAATCTTTCTCCCTTAGAATCCAGTAAACTCCTGGGTTTATTTCCTCTTCACTTCTCATTTATTCTTTCCTCGTTTTTATTTTGCTAACAAGTGCTAAAGAGGAATTTGTTGTGGTTTACAGGTTTCCTTGTTTGAGAAGTCAGTTTCAAAAATGAGGTTGAGTGATATCATGAAGGCTACTAATAACTTCAACAAAGATAACATCATTGGTTCGGGAAGAACAGGTACCATGTACAAAGCAGTGCTACCAGATGGTTCTTTCCTTATGGTTAAGAGGTTGCAAGACTCTCAACACTCCGAGAAAGAGTTTGTATCTGAGATGTCTACTCTGGGCAAAGTGAAGCACCGTAACCTTGTTCCACTCTTGGGCTTTTGTATGGCAAAGAAGGAGAGGCTTCTGGTGTATAAACATATGTTGAATGGGACCCTCTATGATCAGCTACATGTGGTGGAGGCAGAGGGGAAAGCCATGGAGTGGCCTCTAAGGCTTAAGATTGGGATTGGGGCAGCCAGAGGCCTGGCATGGCTCCATCATAACTGCAACCCCCGCATAATTCATAGAAATATAAGCTCCAAATGCATCCTATTGGATGGGGATTTTGAGCCAAAGATATCCAATTTTGGACTCGCAAGACTCATGAATCCAGTTGACACCCACTTGAGTACTTTCGTGAATGGGGACTTCGGGGACTTGGGTTATGTTGCTCCTGAGTATACACGAACATTGGTGGCAACTCCCAAGGGTGATGTTTACAGCTTTGGAACTGTTCTCCTTGAGTTGGTTACAGGTGAGAAACCCACCCATGTAGCTAATGCTCCTGAAAGTTTCAAAGGGAATTTGGTGGAATGGATCACACATCTGTCAAGTAACTCTCTTCTCCAAGATGCCATTGATAAGTCTTTGGTTGGGAAGGGTGTTAATGGTGAGCTCCATCAGTTTCTTAAAGTTGCATGTAATTGTGTCTTGCCAAATCCCAAGGAGAGACCAACAATGTTTGAAGTTTACCAGCTTCTTAGAGCTATTGGGGAGAGATACAATTTCACAGTTGATGATGAGATTTTGCTTCCATCCAGCACTGGTGATGCTGACTACGAGGATGAACTTATCGTTGCTCGAGAAATGAAGTAGAACCACTGAAAAGGTGCTGTTGAGAAATGTAGTACCGTACTAGATGCTAGATGAAAGCACAGTCATCTAAGTAATGTCTGTCCTTGTAAGAGTTTAAAGTAGAATTTCTTTATGCCTTACATTTATAGTTTAAGTTATTGCTTTTATCCTTTCAAAATTGGAAGCCCACATGTATATGTTCTATCTGCCCCATAATCTCAAGCGATTATCCATACATCTTCTCAACCTGTATATCATGTTTCATTACTTGTTTCTTTCTATGGAATCACACATTAAAGTGGGTAGTCTTTTCTCTCACGGTGTTTGTTTATTATTGAAGATGTGTCCTATAGATTGTAATGACGTAAATGAGTTCTTGTTATTGTTACCTACAATATATTGCTTGTGCTGGCAGATACTTGATTGTTGGATTGTAATGAGATGTATGATTAACATTGTAATGGGTCTTAGAGAACAACCTTTATTTATCCTTCTGTTGGTTTTTACTTTTCCTAAGTGTTGTATTTGTGTAGCATTGGTGTATTTTTCTCTATATGTTCTGTTGAAAAATCTAGCACACACCGTGGGTAGATAGAAATACATCAAAGCTAAATTGATCTTTTTTATTTATGAAATTCTGTGCTCACTTGTGGGAATGCAATGAGGATTGTTAATAAACCAGGGAACATTCTCTCTCTCACTGTACGCCTCTTCTTCCTCTTCCTCACTCTATGACAGTGATGGCAATGGGGGTAGCCTCCTCCACTTGCAATGTTAAACGGCCACAACAACAATCTTCCCCGATGCATCTCTCTCTCTCTCTCTCAATCCATGTCACATTCAAATGTTGGAAGATGAGAACAAGATACATTCCTTTTGGATTTTGGCTCTTTCTAATATCTGTTTTTCTTTGATGTAAGCATAAAAGAAATGGAACAGCACAGTTGAGTGTTGACCAATTGTGTACCACATGTGGCCACATGCAAGGAGTTAAACCCACCATTTGATGTTTCCTACCTTGGAGATCTTGCCCAAGGTTCAACTTGATGGGTATTTGTAACCATTTTTATCCTTCTCTATTGCATTGCTTTTGGTTTTTAGTGTAAAACCTGGGGGGAGGGGGGAAAAGCAGGGGTGATTGGGAAGCAAAACGTATGATGTTTATTTTTGGGTGAAATGATGGTGGTTTTAATCATCAAATTCAAATTAGCTTGCTCAGGGAGCTGAAGTGCTTGTATACCATGTTCTTTATTTCTCATGGATTCAGAAATACCTGATCAACATCCATGTATTGAGTTGCTTATACGTGCAATCTGAATTTAGGGTAAGAAACTGATCTCTGAGTTTTTAAGAAAAGCATTCTGGTACCATGTTCTTCTGTTCTCCTGGCTACCATAGGATGAGCTATAATTTAAGAGTTGGAATCAAGTTACTGTACGTGCCCTTGTGATCTTCCAAGTGGGCTCAGAAAAGCCCATTATAGAGACCTAAGCCTGTCACTGAGTATTTATCCTTGTGTTAATGCGATGAATATGTGGTTTGACCAGATCACTCAGAACTACATCTCTTTTTTCTTTTTTTGATAGGTAATTATAGGTGAAGACGGGTTCTGAACCCAGGTCTGTGGTTTGACGCCCACAGACTTTACCAACTTAGCAAGTTGGCATCTTCACTTTGGTTTGTGATTCCTAAGCGGGGCATGTCAAAATCTCTACATGGTTCAAGGATTCAACTTACATGGTCGATCATGTAACTAGATTACCATTCTCTTTGTTCGGCCGATGAGTCTAGTGATGTGACTTGGGCTTACAATTTTTTCATAATTTTATATGGCTGCATGGTTGCCCGTTCAATAGCACCAGCCTCTGGATCAGGCATTAGATTAATAAATAAATAAATCATGGTAAAGAAAGAAAAACACAATCATGCTCTGCTACCTCTCCATTTGAATCAAGGAACCTTGAAATTCCGTATGGTTTCCGTAGAGTTACCTAAATTTCAAATGCAAGGCAGGGGCTATTAGGATCGAAACTCCCTTTTGATGCGAGTTTCATGGGATGCAATAATAAACATGGAATCAAGAGCAAACAATCAATAAACCAAAACACAGATTTATGTGGAAAATCCCAAAACTGGAAAAACAAAAAACAAAAACAAACAAACAGAGCGTATCTTTCTCTCTCCCTCCCTCTCTCTCTTCTTCCTCTCTCCGACATCTCTCTCTCTCTCTCTCTCTCTCTCTCTCTCTCTCACTCTCACTCTCTTCCTCTGTCTCCTCTCCCTCCCTCTCCTCTCTTCCTCTTCCTCTTCCTCTCTCTCCCTCTCACTCTCTTCCTCTCTCTCTCCTTCTCCCTCTCCCCTATTTTTTTCTGGGTGTTTGAAGGTGCAGGTCTGGGTAGGGACGTGAAGGTCCGAATAGGAGGGCACCTACACGGATGTGCAGCTCCGAATGAGTATGCCCAAAAAAAACAAAAAAAGGGGAAGGAGAGAGAGAGAGAGAGAGAGAGAGAGAGAGAGAGAGGAGAGGGAGGGAGAGGAGAGAGAGGAAGAGAGAGAGGGAGGGAGAGGAGAGAGGAAGGGAGAGAAAGAGAGAGACACCAGAGAGAGGGAGAGAGAGAAAAAGGAAGAGGATGAGGAGGGTGCTGCCCGGGAGGAGGGTTGCCGCTGGAGGGGGGTGGGTTGCCGCCGGCACCGGAGAGGAG
>JAOXJP010191589.1:0-40787 GCA_025762735.1 Platanus orientalis | reverse complement strand
TCTCTATTTTTACACCTAAACACTTTTTTGAACCCAAACACAGTTGCGTCAGCTTATAATTCACCATAAAACCAACACTTTGTCATCATAGAACATTTTCATCCTTTTATTTAATATGAATTTAACATCTTTTAAAGAAGTAAACGTAAGAGAGGGGATTTGTTTCTAAGAATAATAAATTAAAATAAATATTTTGAAGAATTATAGATTCAAATAATTTGAGACGACTTTTTCATTTCTCAATTTTTTAGTTTTTATTTTTGTATTTTTAATGTGGCATTTCTCTTTTTTAAAACCAAAATAAAGAGTAAAACGTTAGACAGTGGAAAGAGATGATGTCTAGAATTGTATTTTTAATAAATATATTTAAATTAATAAAGAAACCCAACAAATGTTCTGTGATGAAAAAGTCTCTGTAGCATCTATGGTGAATTGTAAATTAACACGTGTTGTTTGGAGGGTAAAAGTTTAAAATAGTGTTCATTTAAAAAAGCAAATGGTCTGAAAGAGACATCAAATTCCATAATACATCATGTGTCAATCAATGGTATGCCTACAATGTCTGTCTCAATACAGACAATATAGATGAATGGAGAGAGTTTAAAAAGTAGACTAAAGGTAAAGATAGAGAAGGGAGACAAAGAAGACATGAAGCGGAAAGCGACGAGATTTGGTGTTGTCAGCGGAAACAAGATGGTTTGATAAAATCGCTCCCACGATAACCCTCTTATAGTTTTAGTGTGACTTATAAATCTGGATTTCTGTGACAATCACCTCACATCATCGTCATCTTTGTTGTACACATACGAGAGTGGATTCTATCCTTCCCCTCTTGTCCCACTAAAAATTAGGTGAGAACGAATCTTGTGAGAACTGTGAAAACGGCATCATGGTACGGATACATTAGTGCCAAAAAGTGATAAGTGCCCCCCAAAAAGTACTTTTTGGTACTGATGCTTCAGCCCCTCTGGTGCCGTTTTCACGGTTCTCACGAGATTTGTTCTCACATAATCCAAGTTCCTCTTGTCGGTACAATCCACTCTCTCATACGATAACCATCTTGTTGTTTTAGTGTAACTTATAAATCTGCTGTTTTAATCACCTCCGATCATCGCATGGTTATTAAACCTGGACCGGACATTGATCCAGTCAAGATGTTCGATCATTGGGTCATTGATTCAACCAGTGGAACACTGGTCAAACTGCATATATAATCAATTAAAAGATTAAATAAATTAAATAAATAATAAAATAAATTAAAAAAATTATATTCCAATTTTTTATCACATATTCTTCAAAATATAATGTAAATAGACAAAAGGGGATATATATGATAAAGAAGAAAGTTTGTTTAACTTAATATATTTTTGGTGATAAAAATAAAACAAAACATGATTAATAGTCTTAGTGGTTCGGATAATATACTTTTTTTTCTAGCCACCAGAGTTTAAATCTTTATGAAACTTATTTTTCATCTTTTAACAATTTAGAAAATGGGATTTGCAAGATGGTCCAACTGATTGGATTGGATGGTTTTACCAAAAACCTGTTGCATTTATAACAAAAACGATCCAAATTGAAACCGGACTCTGATTGAGGTGTGGGGCGGTTACCGGTTTTCCAGCGTACTGGCGAGTCCAATATGGGTTTAGTAACCATGTATCATCGTCATCTTTGTTGTACTCGTACATAGATGCGTGCCTATCTTATCTTTACTGCGTTACAGTTTTAGGTTTTCTTTTGTTTTTTAGTCTATTTCAAAAAGTATTTATTTAGTAGGTCCCACCCAAAATTTTGTTTTTTATTCAAATATCTCCACAAGAGGGTCTAGCAATTGACTGCTTTTTTGGCCCGATGCACCCAGCAGAAAGCCATCAAATAGGATTACAAATATGGAGTGCAGTGTTCCATGGATCTCCATCTGCCCACCGATCATGTATTCTCTTCTCCAAGTACATGCAGTTGCAGGGTTTGTGGCCTTGGTCTTGCTCTACAATCTATGGAGAGTGTGGGGATCCAACAGTCACAAGAGCAAAGGCATCAAACCCCCTGAAGCATCTGGTGCCTGGCCAATTATTGGTCACCTACATCTACTAGGAGGCCGAGACCCGGTAGCTAGAACACTTGCAACCATGGCTGAGAAATATGGGCCGGCCTTCACAATCAGGCTTGGTGTCCATCGTGCACTTGTTGTGAGCAGCTGGGAGGTGATAAAGGACTGCTTCACTACTAATGACAGGGTTTTTGCCACACGTCCCAGTAACAGTGCCGGGAGGTACATGGGCTACAACTATGCCCTCCTCGGGTTCACCCCTTATGGGCCATACTGGCGTGAGGTTAGAAAGATATCCATGCTCGAGCTTCTCTCCAAACGCCGTCTCGAGATGCTGAAGCACGTTAGAACATCAGAAATCGATACATGCATCAAAGAATTGTACTCCCTTTGGGCGAAGAACAAGGAAGCACATCCAATTAAGGTGGATATGAAGGTGTGGTTCAATAATCTAGCTTTCAATGTGGTCATCAGGATGATCGCCGGGAAACGATATTTTAGCATTATCAGCACCGGAGATGTGAGCGAAGCTCAGAGATTTCAAAGAGAAATTAATCAATTCATGTATCTAACTGGAGTCTTTGTTATCTCGGATGCTCTTCCATATCTAGAATGGTTGGATCTGCAAGGCTACTTGGGCGCCATGAAGCATACAGCTAAGGAGCTGGACTCTCTAATTGGAGGTTGGCTTGAAGAACATCGCTGCAAAATTCGCAAGACACTCGAGAGTGAAATGGAAAGCGATCTTGACTTCATCGACGTGATGCAATCGATCATCCCTGAAGACCAAGAGATGTCCGGTTATGATCGGGATACCATCATCAAAGCAACTGCACTGGTATGTTCTATTTTTTTCATCAGTGTTGTTGGAGTTTTGATATCTACAGTAAGTTAAAATACATTAACGTGCAAAGGTTCTCCCAATGCTATACATTTATGTAAAAACTCCAACCAAATTTTTGTGGGAGTTTTAGATTTTCATATACATGTGTTGTAGTTACTCGTTGCATGTTAACGTAGTTTAACTCTGTTGACTTTAGTTGGGTTGGATAACAAGGGAACTCCCATTGTTATAATTAATAGTGAATGACCGGCGGCGATTGTTAAAAATAAATAAAATAGCATAATACGAAGAAAATATAAACAGAAAAGAAAGTTGACTGAGAAGGAAAAAAGTAGGATTTTAAGAAAAAGAATAAGAAGACAAATAAAAGGGAGATTTTAGGGAAAGAGTTATAAAAAAAAGGGAAATAAGTCAACACCAATTGCTTTAGTATATAATATAGATTATAATTATATATATATATATATATATATATATATATGCACTGATCTCCTTGCAAGACTCAGAGTGGATTGTGTTCCACTCCACTTTAGAGATGATACACCTGACCTAAAACCCCATGTTGGTCATTATTTTGGAAGCAGCAGAATCAATTAATTTTTAGAACTCATATCATGTCCAAAGCCCTAATAAAATTTAGACAGATTCCAAAACCAAATATCTGGACGGTCAAATCAGATGACGTGAATGGTTTAATCCTTTAGCTCGAGTACAAATTAACTTTATTATATCTGTTTTAAATTTTTAATTCGATCTTCGGGTTGGATTCCTTTCCACGATCTACATGGTGAGGGCATATGTAGGTAAGCGAAAAGGATGAAGTCTTAGTCTTGGTGGGACCCAACGCCAACGCTAGGCTCGGTTGAAAGTATGTGTCAATTAGACATCGAGTATTCTAGGTCCAAACCCCTTCGTGTGTAAAAGGAGGCCGGATTTGGTAAGACAACTTAGAGAGTGGCTAAAGTTGGAATGACATCAGGGCTGACACATCAGCACAAAAAACTGAAATACACTTTCTGGGCGATGCTTTTCACTTTTAACATTGATATGTCAGCCCTGATGTCATTCCAACTTTAGACACTCTCTAAGTTGTCTTACCCTATCCATTAATGTCGGGTGACTAGATTATGCTCAAGATTTGGTAGGACAACTTGTAGAATGCCTAAAATAAGAAAAAGTGAAAAACATCCCCCAAAAAAGTGTATATTACTTTTTCAGCACTGATGCATCAGCTCTAATATCATTCCAACTTTAGCCACTCTCTAAGTTGTCATACACCTCCTCGGATAAGGATGGTTGTGGATAAGGCTATTATTGTAGGAAATGACTTTTAGTCTACATGCAGATTTGATACTCACTCCAAAAGTGTCCCTAACCTTCCCCTACATGCAGGGGGACACTTCACATTGAAAAGTGATTTACACTTTTTGGGGAGGATGTAAATCACTTCTTGATGTGATATGTAACCCAACATATAGGGGACAGGTTAGGAGCATTTTAGAAGGGGGCACCAAATCCTGGAGGGATTTAAATTTTGAAGAGATAAAAAGGAGAATGGGATAGCCAAATCTTGGTGGAAGCTTAAATTGGAAATTATCAATTATTCAATCATTATGGTTTAAAGAAAGAACAACTGAAGGTGGAATAAGAAAAGCTCACACTAAACTATGAAAATAGATGGTATTACTATAATGGATGTGGTAACATGTCTGATCTTGCTATCCCATTCCTCCTTAGGTATCCTAAGTGATAGGCCCTGGCCTAGGTGTGGAGCTATTGTAAGTGCCTCAATGGGTATTAGGTATTTGATGATCTTCTATAGGTAGGACTGTCAAAGAGCCGAGTTAGCTAGGCTCAGCTTGTAGTTCGGCTCCCGAGCTTGACCCTTGTTTTTAGTTTGGTGAGCCGAGCTTGAGCTTTGATTAAAGCTCATTTATTTAGTGAGCTTGAGCCGAGGTTCACTAAGCTCAGCTCTCTAAAAGCTCGGCTTATTCAAGAGCTACTTTAGTTAATAATTTTATAATAAAATCATATGTAGAGACAATAGTAATATTCAAATAAGACAAATTAGGTTAATGGACCATTAAGAATGTTGAGGCTTTTTTTGTTTTTTATCATGTAGTGAGCCAAAACTGAGCTTACCTTCACAAGCCCGAGCCAAGCTTGAACTCGAAAACTCAGGCTCGTGATGAGTTTGAGCCTGGCCTTCATGTGACGAGCCCAAGCCAAGCTGGGCAAAGCTCGGCTGGTTGAATGGAATTCTCATACCAAGCAAAGCAACTCAGAATTTAGACATGTCTTGAATTCTATGTTTTTTTCTCCAATTCTTTTTTGTTTTTTGCTTGTCCCAAGTGAGAAAAGAAAGGGCTTTTCTATAGACTACCCTAGATCCTATAATGTAGATAACATAAAGACCCTCCATGTGATCCTTATATAACAGATAATTGTCCTGCTTGGTAGCATCCTAATTATGAGTCAAAGTAGGGACACAATCATATAGTCTAAGTATATTTTTGTTTTGGTAAAAAACTAAAACTTTATTAAGAGACCAAAGAGGATCCCAGCAGGGACCAGCGGATCCCCCCAAAACCGTTGAGGAGAATGCCAAACCCCTGCTGGGCCAAGTTGTGGGCATAGTAGTTCAGAGCATGAGAAACATGGTTGATATTACACACTACAAAAGAGGCTATGAGTGACCTGATATCCATAAAAAGATGTCTAATCTCCCATGGGCAACTTTCTAAACTACCAGAGACAATGGAGATAGCCAATGCTGGGTTAGATTCCAAGAATACCTTAGTAGCAGATAGGTGCGATGCTAGCTTTAAACCCCACAAAATTGCTTTAAATTCCGCCTCCAACACTTAGTTGGATTCCTCTTCCGCTGTGATAGAACCCATTTTTTGTCCAAGGGAGTCAAAACACAATTGCTACAGCAACAATTTCCCTCTAACTAGAAGGGCAAGCAGCATCCACATTGATCTTCATGTACCCCTTTGGGGGGGGTTGCTAGCTGATCTCCTCTAACTTGTTCACTTCCTGATGACAAGAGTTCTTGACAGGAGGGAAGGAGGCCACAACATCCCTGTACAGCTTGTGGAACATATAGAGCACTGTATTGACATCTTCATGAGATTTATAATCACACTGTCGATTTTGTGTAAACCAAAGAACCCAACAAACAACAACTACTTTAGCATAAAAAAGGGTGGCTAATTCCTTAAAGGACCATTTGATGGTGAGAATGGATTTGTTCCATTCAATAAAGGGGATGGGATGGGGGGAAGAAGATGCTTAGGGAGTTGTAACCTTTGCCATGCCGCCTTGGAGAGAGGGCATTGAACACAGCAGTGAAGAGCTGCTTCATCATATAGCTTAGACCGAGGACATTGAGAAGGGATCGATGGAATCCTTGTATGGAGTATTTGGCAGACATGAATAGCATTATTGCAGGCTTTCCACATGAAGCATTTGATTTTTGTGGGGAGTGGAGATTTCCATATCGCTTTCTAAATGGGGGAATGATCCTCATATAGGCGGCAATCTTGCCCAATGACAAGGACCGCATAGGCAGATTTCACTGAAAAGATTCCCCGCTTATCCCATTTCCAGATTAAGTGGTCATCCTTGAGGTTCAAGGATAGAGGAATTTTTTTGATTGCCTTCAACTCTTCTAGGGAAATATGATGTGCTAAGGCCTTGAGTTTCCATGTACCGATTCGAGGATCTATAATGTCAGCCATAGATTGGATAGAAGGGATCATGGTATTTGGCGATGATAGGTGACTTAAAGGCAAATAAGGAATCCATGCATCCTTCCATATATTAATTTTTGAACCGTCTCCCACAACCCATAAGCAATTTTCCTGAAGTAGTTTGAGGCCATGGACTAAACTTTGCCACCCTAAGAGCCCGACACCTGAGTAGAATTATGTAGGAATTCTGTTTTAGGGAAGTAGAGGGATTTTAACAGTGTGGCACAGAGAGAATGTGGATGTTGGAGAATATGCCACCCTTGCTTTGCTAACAGAGCAATATTATAAGCCCGTAGATCTCTAAACCCCATACCCCTCGTCATTTTGGGCTAGTGTAACTGCTGCCAATTAATCCAATGGATGGGTCTCTTATGTCTAGATTGGCCCCACCAGAAGGTTCTTTGTTTTTGGTCCATCCTAGAAGAAATCGCCTTAGGGAGGAGGAAAGCAGACATGGCAAAATTTGGTAGGGTAGAAGTGACCGATTTAATAAGAGTTTCTTTCCCCCCTTAGGACAACATTTGCTTTTGCCAACCTTGAAACTTGAGGAGCACCTTATCATTGATGGCTTTAAATAAGTCAATTTTCTTTCTAGCAATCACCGAGGGAAGCCCAAGATACTTACTTGGATGGGTTGTAGGAGAGATACATAGTTGATGAGAAATAGCTCGTGCTAGCTCTCGGGGTGTTTGCCCACAAAAGAACACTTCTGACTTCCCATAGTTAATTTGTTGGCCCGATGTAACTTGAAATTGTGTTAGACAATTACAAAGCATACCTTGAGTAGTAAGAGAGGCTTTAGTGAAAATTAAAAAGTCATTTGCAAATAAAATGTGAGAGATTTCCAAGCTTTGGCACTGACTTTTAATACCATGAAAAATTCGTTGGGACTTCAGATGGCTAAGCGAAGCCGAGAAGCCTTTCAGAGCCAAGATGAACAGATATAGAGAGAGCGGGTCTCCTTGCCGCAAGCCACGTTGTGGAGAGAATGCCATTGCTGGGGAGCCATTGATGAGGAGTTAAAAATTGGGGGAAGAGATACAACGAGATATCCAATTGCACCACTGATTGCTAAACCCCATTTTTTGAAGCATTTCCAGAAGGAAGGTCCATTTCACATGATCATAAGCCTTACTCATATCTAATTTAAGAGCCATTAGGGGTTTACATCCCTTGTGATTGCGCATATGAAGAAAAAGTTCATAGGCGACCAAGATATTGTCAGATATGAGTTGACCTTTCAGGAAAGCACTTTGGATGGGGGAAATGGGTTGATCAATATCCAATTTAAGCTGATTTGCTATAGTTTTGGAGATAATCTTGTAAATTACATTGCAAAGGCTGATAGGTCAAAACTGAGTTGGGTCACTTAGAGATCGGACCTTTGGAATAAGAGCAATGAAAGTCTGGTTGACACAAGCAAGATCCACCTTACCAGCAAAGAAATCTTGAGCAAACTTGATAACCTCCTTTGCCACAATTGACCAATAATTATGGTAGAAACCAACTTAGAAACCATCTGGACCCAGAGCCTTCATAGCCCCAAGGTCAAACATAGCTGCTTTTATTTCTTCAGGAGAGAATGACTGATCCAGAATATGGATAACATTAGCTGAAAGTGAGTGGAAAATTTGCCCAGTAACATTATTGATGGTCTCTTCAGTCAAATTAATGGAGGTAAAAAGGCCTAAGAAGTAGTTTCTAAGAGTATTTTTAACTTGCACATCTAAGTACACCCATGATCCATCAAGGGTTTTTATAGAGGAGATTTTATTCCGCTGTCTTCGAATCATGGTGGAAACATGGAAGAATTTTGTATTCTTATCCCCAAATTTTATCCAATCAAGATGAGACCGTTGTGCCCAGAAAATTTCCTCTTCTCGTAAGAGTTTATCCAATTGGTAGTTTTAATCTTCCAATTGATAGGTAGAGGTTAGGGGTGAGTTCTTGGTGAGGATTCTGCTTATCCGATCTATAAGGCCTTCAATTTCCATTTTCTGTCACCCAAAATAAAATGGTTCTAATGCTTTAAGGGGCCAACAAGATTTTTTAGCTTGAGAGGGAGCTCAGTCTTAGGGTGGGCCCAGACCGATTCAATGATCATCTGGCAATGGGCATATGAAGACCAAAACCATTCAAATTTGAATAGTTTGCGAGAAAGACGGTTTGTTTGTAGAGTGGGGTATAAGAAAATGGGATAGTGATCACAACCTGAGAAAGGGAACACCTTAAGAGTTGCATTTGAGAATTTAATTCTCCAATCTCCCCTAGCAGCAGCCTTATCAATTCTCTCTGAAATTATGTGTAGAGGTTGTTGACCATTTTTTTAAGTGTGAGGTGGACCCCTATAGCCAAGGTCAATAAGATTACATTGGTTCATGATATTTAGATTTTGGGAGATCTCGGGTAATCTAGTGGGGTACCCTCCCTTTGTTTCTATAGCTGACCAAAGACAGTTCTAGTCCCCAAATACCACAACAAGACCATGGAAAGCTTGAATGAGATGGGTAAATCAAAACTATAAATCATTACGAAGGGCTTGATTTGGTTCCCCATAAATCATTACACACATCCCTACGTAATCCAGGTCAATAGTAAACACGATCCATCTTGTTGAGATGTCCAAAATTCGGATGGGTATTAATTTCTTCCAAAGCAAAAGAAGACCTCCAGATAAACCCATGGAGTCATTTCCTGTAGCATTCCATTCTCTGTACATTTTGAGTTTGGATGTAACTTGGCAAACTGTTCATTTTATTTCAGATAAGAACATTACTGTCGGGTTTTTGCAGTGCACCAGCTCCTTGATTTGGTGAACTGTCGTGGAATTCCCGCAACCTCGATAGTTCCATCCCAAGGCTATCATTGCATTAGGCATGCCTGTACTGTCACAGACACGTCCATTTCAGTACAATCCGAGGTATGTTCCATTTTAGGGGCAGGGAGGTTTAAGTCAAAAGGGTTTGACTGGGTTGGTGAGATTTGGGGAGGAGTGTGGGATGTAGGGGGGTTTGGTTGCTTTTTGTTATTGCTTTTCATGCAAATAGAAGCCAAGGAGTGAGTGTTCAAGTGTTTATGATGCTTCTTGGTAATGTAGTAGGGCTCATAAGTATGATAGCCATGCTAGAAATTTACAGGAGTTGTGGAGATAATTGAGATGGGGAGGGTACTTGTGTGGTTGAGGGCGATCCTACTTGTAGCCTTTTAGCAACCGGTTTGATTGATCGGGTTTGGTCTCCCCTCTTTTGAGTTGCTTGTTGTTGTGGATCCATCTCCTCAATCTCCATACAGTTGTCAAACAATGCTAATTGATGGAGGATCGAGGTACCAAGCATCGGGGCCTTGAAATAGGTTTGGATTGGTGTCGCCAATGGGGCATTACTTTGAATGTGCAGATGCTCTTTATGGTTACTATAGTATGATTTCTAGAGCGACAACGGTGGAAGTTCCATAGTCTGTGGTAACTTCTTCTTCTAGCCCTGAAGTCTCTACAGCCTCAATGCCCACTAGAGGAGGGTATGTTGTGGGGGAGGAGGAGGGGAGGGTTCAAGGTGTTGGCTTGTAGATACTAGTGAGCCAACGGGGGTTGGGCCATTTTCCAGCATGGGTTAGGTAGTGGGAGGTTGTGTTATGGTGATGAATGGTGGAATTCAGGACTGATTAGGATGGTGTAGGCTGTCTTCACATATATGGTGTTGTATGGATGCATTTCCCATGCAGGAGGAGGAAGAGACTAGGGACCCGTGTTGTGGACTGACCTTTACCTCACTGGGTGGCATTATATCTGCATGACATTTTTCCATGTTGCATTGTTTGTTGTGGGAATTGCTTTGCTGGACTAGGAGGTCCCTTGTTGGCCTGGGTGATATTCTCGGTGCCGCCCCCCTCTGTGATGCTCGGGAGCTAAGATAGAGGAGGGGAATCAATTCACTTTTTGTGGCTGAAGTAACAACTCCAAAAGTGAATTGATTCCCCCCTCTGCCTTGGCCCTTATGCATTGTAGAGGGGGGCGTTGCAGAGGATATCAGGCCTGTTAGCCCCATTTCATTTGATACCATGTCCTTTGCGCCGCCCCCCTTGTGCGACGTCGAGGGCCGAGACACAAGGGGGTATTATTTCACTTTTTGGGGATGTCACATCACCCCCCAAAAGTAAAATGATACCCCCCTCTGTCTCGGCTCCGAACATCTCATAAGTAGGGGCGGCGTAGATGATACTCTCTCTTGGAGTGGGGGTTGCGTACATAGATCAACCTACCCATCTTCACACATAATTGCCACCATACTTTGGTTTCCCAAATAAGACTCGACCTGAGGCTCATCATTAATAGCTACTTTGTTTTTTCTTCCCCACCATGTAGATATGGGCCCATCCCTTCCATCCCACAACCCCTTAGCTATCAAATGTTCTGGTGGACCAGTCTGTTGTTTAATATTATCTTTATAATCCCATCCCAAGGTCCCTCCTCTAAATGCACTGACTCCATGAGAAATGGGATACATTGCATTAAATGTGGACATAAAGTGTGGCATGTTGGAAGCTGGTAATTGCTCTCCATAGTCAATTTGGTCTGGGTCTACTTGTTGACTAATGGGCCTTAAAGAAGACTTCTCAATCAGCTGAACAATTAGAGCTGCTTGCTTGCTTGTCGAATCCATTGATGTGGGCCCAATAGTTCTTGGTGTGGCAACTAAAGCTGGAGTTATTTGACTTTGTTGGTGGTCACCATTAATATAGGCCTGAATTTTCCTTCACCACTGTAGATATATAGGCCCATTCGATGCATCTCTCAACCCCATTGTCCCAACTAGATTTTTCTTTCTGTCAAAACCGTGAGGCACCTCAACCATCACCCAGCCAAAGTCAACCTTCCAGCCATCTGAGTCCTTCAACTGACCCATCGACATGCCCCATGTGCAATGACTACTCAGCCACTTCGGCACCCATGCCTCATCTTTGAAGCACTCCTAAAACGACCTCAGAGTCCTCCACACTCTGCCTATGCACCCATTGTAGGCCATGGCACCTTACTAGCGGGCCATACCTTTCCACATAAGACCTTGCTCCCAAGTCTTACCATACCACCACCGTGGTTGTCCAAGGCCAAGCAAGGATTTTGCCCAACACAAGGACAAGGCACACCCGAGCACACCAAGGCAATAGGATAGCCCACTCAGCTCCCTATGGGCTACCACTGTCGCATAACGCATGCTAGTAGCACCCGTGTGGGCTAACCTTCACCCTCAGGTGAATGCATAGTGCTACCCTACTAGGCTCCCAAGCACTGTCCCATGAGGAGACCCAACCCCCAAGGGAACTCATGGCACCACCTCTGTGCATGCCAAGAGCCGCCCCTAACCCACGTTGGGGAATGTCTCACAGTTTAAGCTCATGTAGGCTAAGCGCATGCCATCCACGCATAGTCACAGTCTGTTGTGCCCACTATGTCTTGGCATGTCTCCTGCCCATGCTAAGGGCTTAGGTGCCTCAGAGCAGCCACCCCTCCTCAAGGTGTATGCTATGCCTTTCTGGGAATACCATCATGCCACATGCTAGGCCAATTGTGTTACACACTGCCACCTGTGCCCCATTTCTCGACATGTCCATGACATCCTCCCCTACTTGTCTGGTTGACACCCTTGTCAACACACCCACAATAAGTGCTTGTTTCGGCTTGCACACCTCTCCCTTACCTCGACCACTATCGATCAACGCCCAGTACCATGCTGAACTTAGCTGGGATCCTCTATACACCGCCTACTCCACGACCTACCATGGTCTATCCCATGCACACCAAGTGCTAACTTCATCCTGTACAGCTCTTCCCCTGCCTCGATCACTCCTGATCATCACCTAGTACCAAACTAAAATCAGCTTGGAATCCCTATACAGTGCCTACTCCCTGACCAACCATGGTCTCCAAGGAACTCCTTGTGCCATCCTACGCAATCCGTTGCACAGAAACACCACAATGTACACAGTCTATTGTGTACGTGCACGTTCTGTTGTGCACCAAAGTCCACTAAATCTTAGCATTTGTGGCTTTAGACATCCTCTGAACATGGCTCAGCCAGCGAACAAACCCAGCCCAAGCTCTGCTCTGCCTTAGATATCAGCCCAAACTTTGCCTTACCCCAAAGCACGATCCTCAGACTGCTTCACGTACCTCATGCCCAAATGCTTAGCTCTCCCAAACCAAGCTGTGATTCAATCCATCAAGCCATGGATCTCTCCCCTGAGATCCACTACCCATGCACCTCTCAAGGTGTGGCTCACAAGCCAACCTTAGTCTGTCACGACATGGTACTCCCTTCCACTGGGACTCAACCAACGTGAACTCATCTTCACCATGACTCATCCACTCCAAACTGTCCTTGATTTTGACTCACAGGCTTTCGTGTAGTCTCATACCTACTACGGCCCCCTACAAGTCCAACCAAGTTGCATCCAACACAACTAACAACCCTATCCGTTGTTCAAAACCACCTTGCACATTCCATCGTACAATGCCTCATCTAAAGACTTCCACTCATATATGCATCTGTCAACATGGCAATCAACCCCATGAATCTGTATTCCATCACCTAGGTCCATTAACCTTTTCATGTCATGGGGCTTAGTCCGTCGAGCTCCCTTCTCTATGGCTAACACCCTTTCTCTGATGCTCTAAGCCAAACCATGTCTACCTCTACAGACTATGCCAAGGTAGCCATCAACCCATACTAACTTTCACCAATAAAGCTCTTTGGGTACACTGACCCTTCTCATGCTGGAACTCAGTCCGTCGAGTCCAATGCATGACCAACATCCCTTATCCGATGCTCATAACCACCCATGCCAAGTCTCCTTTGTCTTCCATACCTCATCCATGAGGTTTTCACTGATCCTGCTTTGACAATGTTCTTCACCCTATGCGGCATACTGACTTTCATCTGTATGAACCCTGACACTCAACCTGCCAAGATAACAAAGCTCTTATCTGAACTCTACCCACACTAGTACCTCGAACAAACGTCCTCAATCATGGCATACCTGCACCTGTCATCGCTTCATCTACATACACTGGCTTAAGTTCTCCCCCACTTAAGCTTGTCACCATACCTTGGTCTCCCTGAACATCATTATAGTCCAGTTCAACCATCCTCTTATGTTGTCTCAACAATACCTTGGCGTCCAATGTCTTCACCATGAGAAGGCATCCCTCGTTTATACCACTTTGCCTTTGATCTATTGAAGGTCTTTCTGTAACTTGCCATAAGCTATGCTCAAATCACTGTGCCACCCTAGCACCTCGATCTTCCTTATCTTCACCCTAAGTAAGCACTGTCCAATACTACTCTTATCTGTCACCTGTGTTGCCCTAGTACTTCAGCACCCTGCCTTCACCTTGAACCAACATTTCATCCTTATCACTGTGTCACTCTAGTACCTCGGCATCCATTTTCTTCACTTCAAGCCAACACTTTATCTCTGTAATGTGTCACTCTAGCACATTGGCATCCATTGCCTTCACCCTGAGCCAACACTTAGTCCCTATCACTGTGTCACTCCAGCACCTTGGCATTCATTGCCTTCACCCCAAGCCAACACTTAGTCCCTGTCACTGTGTCACTCCAGCACCTCGGCATCCATTGCCTTCGCCCCTAGCCAACACTTAGTCCCTATAATGTGTCACTTTAACACCTTAGCATCCATTGCCTTCGCTTCGAGTGAACTGTCCATTCAGCTTCTCATATCTGTTAATGTCTCACTCTAATACTTGAGCATCCTTATCTTCACCCTGAGCAGATTTACCATACCTATAACTGTCTCGCTCTAGTACCTTGACATCCTATGTCTTCACCCTGAGTATACCAACCATCTCTATCACTGCCTCGCTCTAGTACCTCGACACACTTGCCTTCACTCTGAGCATACTAATCATCCTGATTCTCACAACTATGTCCATGTCTCACTCTAGTGCCTCGACGTCTTATGTCTTCATCCTGAGTAGACCTTGGAACTCTGTTTAGCGCCACTTCAGTACTTGAGCTTTCCTATCCCTTCACCCCAAGTGACCATCCATTCAGATTCTCAGCTGGATTGTTACCATCAAGCCATGCCTTGGCACCACCGTGCCTTACCTTGTCGTGCTACCGAGCACATCTCCTCAAGTCGTCCTGACATAACTCAACACCACATGGTAGCCCTATCCTTCAGAACTACATAGCACTTTTGCCATTCAGCATCACCCACTGACATGCCTTTAAGCCACTCACTTGAGCCATTAAGACTTTCTCTGTAAGCTCATATCCAGATAACCAATGCTTCAATGCTGTCCATCACACCAAAGTCTTCCAAATGTGTTGTTGAAATCATCTCGATCCTGGGCAAGTCTCACCACAGACTCCCTACATAGGATAGACATCAAACAGACTCTGTAGCCAATAGCCCTTCTCCGCTACTTGGAACCACAGTATCATCCCCAAATATAACTCATTGCCTTCGTGCTGTCCATTACACCAGAAGTCTTGATACCCATTATATCAAAGGTAATTAGTCCGTCGACCACCTCGCTCTAATACCACCTGTATCAGAGTCCACCATAAAGAGCCATCGTCACAGCTCTGATACCAACTGTCATGGCCAGATTTTTCTCTCTGTCAAAACCGTGCGGTACCTCAACCATCACCTAGCTAAGGTCAACCTTCCAACCATCTAAGTCCTTCAATTGACCCATCGACATGCCCCATGTGCATTGACTACTTAGCCCCTTCGGCGCCCATGCCGAATCATTGAAACGCACCTCAAATGACCTCGGAGTCCTCCATGCTCTACCTATATGCCCACCGAAGGCCATGGCACCTTACCCACTCTCCATACCTTTTCACGCAAGACCTCGCCCCCCCGAGTCTTGCAATACTACCACCGTGGCTGTCCAAGGCCAAGCAAGGATTTTGCCCAGTACAAGGACAAGGCACACCAGAGCACACCAAGGCAACGGGATAGCCCACTCGACCCCCCATGGGCTGCCACTATTGCATAGCGCATGCTAGTAGCACCTGTGTGGGCTAACCTTCACCCTTAGGTGAATGCGCAGTGCTGCCCCACTACGCTCCCAAGCACTATCCCATGAGGGGACCCAACCCCCAAGGGAACTCATGGCACCACCTATGTTCATTTCAGGAGCCGCCCCCTACCCACATTGGGGAATGCCTCACAATTTAAGCTTATGCGGGCTAGGAGCATGCCATCCACACATAGTCATAGTCCGTCGTGACCACTATGCCTTAGCATGTCTCCTACCCATGCCAAGGGCCTGGGTGCCTCAAAGCAGCCACCCCTCCTCAAGGTGTATGCTAGGCCTTTCTGGGATCGCCAGAAGGGAACATCACTACGTATAGAAAATCATATTGTACCTTATTATGAGAATGTCATCATGCCACATGCTAGGCCAATGTGCCACACACTAGGCCACCTGTGCCCTATGCCTTAACATGTCTGTGACACCATGGCCATCCGTTGGTCATGTTGGAGCTTCTGCATAGACTTGATAGTGATATGTGGAGTTAAGGTGGCATCAATTACATCACTTGGACGCTGGCCCCCCATGTCAGAGGGTCGCATCACCCGATTTTCCCCTAACAACTGATGCAGAGTGATCACCACACTATTTGACCCTATGGATGCTTGATTCCTATGCCGCCGCTAAGCCTGCATCTTGTCATGCTTTCCTCCAGCACAAGTATTGCATGAGATTGAGCATTATTGGAAATTCTTGGCATTAGACGAAAGTGCATGGCTCTTAGAATATGGATGGTCCACATGTGGCACGGAGGCTGTTTATGAGCATGTGATGCATTTAATGTGGTTTTGAAAGTATTCAAGGGCCTGAGGCGCAAAAGTGCCAAAAGGGTATTAAAAGTACTCTGGTAAATGAATAATTCTGTGAATAAAAAGTGTGTACTCTATTAAGGAATTCACCATATTTAGGGTTGTTAATTATTTGTGTAAGCATCCGTATGTGGTTCAAATTTGATCCACTCAAGGAATTTGGATGCATTTATATTCGATTCATTTAAATATTTGTTTAATTTAACAAATATTCATTAATAAGGGAACTATATCAATTTATATACATCCATTCTAGTTAAATATTCATAATCACCTAAACTAATATACATATATATATTGAAAATTTATTTTAAGATATGATGATACACTTATAGAATAGAGTTCAATACATAAAATAATATATTTATATATCAGTACCAAACCTTAGCTGATACCTCCCCAATAGCCAACTTTTCTATAGTTGAACTCCATTGATTAACCACTGTCTTTATAGTTATGAGGTCCTTATTATCTTCATAATCTTTTTCATAATCTTCGTCATCTTCAGCTTCATTTTTGAATTAGTGCCAGGAATCTCCAAAATCTTCTTCTTCTTCTCAAAAGGTGTTCTAGTCTCTACTCTTCTTTATGATATTAATAACTCATCCCTCTCCACTTTCTCCCTCATCCCATGCTTAAGATATATGTATCACCACTCAAAACCTTAATTTTATGGTAAAAAGTGTAATTGGATATATCCGAATTCATATTCAATATTCGTTAAGTAAACAAATATAAATATGGATTTTATTTTTAAATATTTTTAGATATCTGAATTGTATCCAATATTTGATTAAGTAAACAAATAAAAACACAGATATTTCTATATCTATTTTGAATTTGTTCCATTTACGATCCTACTCTTAACCTAGGGATGATCTCCCCTTGGAGAAGGCTCTAATAGGAGAAGGGATGGCATATGAAGGCGTACCATTATATTGCACAACAAGCCATGACAAAACATATGGCAAAATACCATCATGATAATAAGATTCCATATCCTTACCCTCCCCCCTCCCCCTTGAAATAAAAAAGAAAAAATAAAAGAGAAGAGCAGATGTCGAATTGATCTAATCATGTCAAATGTCAAAATAGGAATAATGCAATAATTGGAACCTAACAAGATGAAATGACAAAACAATTTCTGCCACACATCTATACAATACATGTCTTAGAATGAACTTGAGCCATTTACCCACCTTAACCCATCATATCGATGAAGATTGAACATATGCTACCTTCTTAATATTGTCCTTTTACTCATCTTTGTCATCTGGTCATGGAAGAATTTTTTATAACATTGGGGCTATTTGAAGAATAAATTGTGTCATCCTTGGGAAGTAGTGATTGGCCGTCCGATCAAGGTATCATCTTGCTATTAGGATCACAACCCTTATAACAAAGGATATTAGGATGCAATAATAATCATGGAATTAAAATAAATGCAATTGGAATGCTAAAAGACATTAGATTTACATGGAAAGCCCCAAAGTAGAAAAAAGCCACAAAGCCACAGAAACAATTTCACTATTATGAAAGAAATTATGTCCTAAGATGCTACAAGCTTACAAACTTTTTTTCTCTCACTCACAAAGGCTTCACTCCTAAGGAGCTTTTATTTTTTCCAATTAGATAGAATGTGCCTTCCTTGTTTCCATGAGTAATAACCATAAAACCTTTAGTGACTGTCAATGAGTCCCCCATGAAAGTCATTATATATCCCAAATTTACGAGGTGGCCAACATAAATAAGATTTCTTTTCAAATAGGGTACATGTCTTACATCAATTAACTTCCATATACCTTCATTTGGAAAACTAAGTTGAATATCTCATATTCTAATTATGTTGCAAGCCTTTTCATCTCCAAGATAAACTTTTCCAAAATCACTTTGCACATTGTTGATGTATGTCAATCCCATGGACAAATGTGTAGTGATTTGTGTCTTAAAAGTGTCCTATGCTCTCACAAGTTTAAGACATAAAGACAATGAGGACCAAAGACTTGAAGAAGAGACCTGAGACTACCTTGCACTTGCCCTACCAAAAAAGGTATAAAACATGCATTGCATATCATTTTGAGACCCCAAAATCAATGTAGACATGGTGGTAAGTCTCTCACAAAACCCAAGAAAAGAAGGCCCAAGGACAAACCCACTTGGACTGTCGAAACAAAGATCTTAAGATCTTGGAGCCATAATCAATTTGGAATCTCGCAATCGATCTTAGCACAATCGATTGGGGATCTGATAATCGATTGCGACCCAGCTCTAGGAGCAATTCTAAGACTCTTGAGAGCTAGGCCCCATTGGCCGCAATTAATTTAAGAAATAGATATGGGCCTTGACACTTAGACCCATAATCGGTTAGGGATCTCACAATCGATTGTGAGCTTGATCTTGATCCATAATTGATTGCAAGATTCGTAATCGATTGTGAGATCCGCAATCGATTGTGAGTCATAATCGATTAGGGATCTACCAATCTATTGTGAGGTTATTTTTGGTAAAAAATAAAATACGATTTTCAATGTGAGATTTTCAAAATTTGAGCCCCGTTTTCCAAAATCTAAAGCTCTAAAGAGAATCCTGCTTTAAAAGACTCTAATCTAAAGGTTGTGGGTGCTCCTCACCCCTATAAAAGGAAACTTTTTCCATTAGGGTAAATATCTCCAACACTCCAAGCTACCTAGAAAGGGTTACAAAGTTCACTATATTAAGAGCCTTCCCCACTAAGAAAAACACCATTACTTTACTGGTTGTGGGCTTGAATAGCTAACATCATACTTTATAATCACTCTCTCATTCTCTCCTCTTAAATACCACTCTACAACTGTTGAGGAGAACTTGTGGTGAGTTTTTTCTAAGAGGACACTCACATTTGGCTAAGCTCAAAAAGCACCAGAGCTAATAACTTAGAACTTGTGGTGAGTTTTTTCTAAGAGGACACTCACATTTGGCTAAGGTCAAAAAGCACCAGAGCTAATAACTTAGAACTTATGGGTAGCTGAGGAAAGCTAGCTCAATAAAGAGCACCCCAGTTTGTGAAACTAGCAACATCAACCATTTTGTGCTAATATTTGCTTAACATTACATTCATACTTACTATTGTGCCTATTTTGCTTTTGTCAGAGACACTAAAAACTTGATTACTTCTACCAGAGACACCAGAAGTAGTACACACTCGCTAGAGACACTGAGTGTTATTGTTTAGCTTGCTTGTGAGCAAGTAGTTAGGTTTTTTTTTATATTGGCCTACGTTGTAATAGTACCTAAATGAAATATACCTAAGCTCGGTGGTGAGCTTTGAAGAGTGAATGTAGGCTCTAGTGTTGAACTACTAAAAATCTCCTATTGTGGATTGAGTGTGTGATTACTCATTTTTTTACTTTGATGCTCATTACTATTCTTACATATTACTTGTTTGATAAAACACTTAAGTAGACACCTTGCAACACACACACACACTTGGGCTAAGTTAAAAAGGCTAAAATCAATTTAAAATTAACCACAAGATTTGCAAAAAGGGTTAAGTAATAATTAGATATCCTATTCACCCCCTCTAGGATAATTTTAGTACAATTTCAATTAGTATCGAAGCTTGGGTTACTCATATAGGGCTTAACAACCCGAGTAAGGTCCTAGTAAAAATCCTAGATGGCTAGAGAAGATAGTGGTATGTCCATTAATACACATTCATTCTTTAATGAAAGTGACTATGGTTATTGAAAATTTTGAATGAAGATTTTCCTTAATGTCTATGACCCGAGAGTATAGAGTGCAATAGTCGATAGCTATACACAGTCTGATAAACCAAGAAGTGAGTGGATCCCCACCAAGGCGGATGCTCACAAGTTTAATTTTAGAGCCTTGAATGTCTTAGTAAGTGGCCCTGTCCCAAATGAGTTTAGGAGGATAGGTCATTTAAAGATGAAAAAGGAAGCATGGAAGCTTCTCTCCGTTATATATAAGGGTACAAGTATTGTAAAGATGTCTAAGCTTCAAATGTACATGGCTCAACTTAAAACTCTTAGGACGGAGGAGGATGAACAAATATCTTAATTTAACGTCAAATTGTCAAACTTGGTAAATGTAAGGAGAAGTCGAAGTGAGGACATTCCTAAGTCCAAGGTGGTTAAGAAAGTACTTAGGTCTCTCTCAAAAAGGTTTAGGCCTAAAGTGACCACCATATAAGAAAGTAAAGACTAGAGACCATGAAGCTAGAGGAGTTGATTGGCTCACTTCAAACTTTTGAAGTGGCCATCAAGGAACCTACCAAGAAGAAGGGTATTTCTCTAAGGTAGAAGAACCCTCCAAGTCAAATGAAGATTCAGATGATGACTTGGCCCTTGTGTCTAAGAGGTTTAAGAAGTTCTTTCAGAGAAACACCAAAGATTACTCCAAGAATAAGCAATTGATAAAGTCGTACGCGGGTTATAAAAAGGACTTCTTTAAAGAACCTCCTATCTGCAATCAGTGCAAAGGAAGAGGACACATTGCTAAGGATTATGGAAATAAGAAGCACAAGTACAAGCCAAAAGGCAAAGCCATAGCTGTCATGTGGGATGATGAATTTGAGACTTCAAAATATCAGTCCTAAAGCAATAAGGAAGCTCCCTTATAAGAGATCAAAGCCTTTATGGCTTTTGGCACTCCCATGAGTTCACTTTTGGAAACAAGTGACTCAAGTAGTGAGGATAAGGGAAAGTATGAAAAAGATGAGGATATTTATGGTGCACAAGAAACATTCGATGATCTTTTTGTGTAAAGTGTGGACTTGGGGAAGAAGAACAAACAACTCAAGAGAGAAGTTATAGAGTTGACTGAATGGTCAAAGTCCCTTTAGAATAGTATCTCTACTCTTCAACAAGAGTCTTCATTGGAAAGTGACAAGGAGAAGGAACTTTTCAAAAAAAATACTTGCTCTTATGTGCTAAGGAAGAAATGAACTTAAAGATAGTAGAATTAGAAAATAAGCTTAATGTAGCTAAACTATTTCTAGGCTTAGAAAAGGACAATAGGAAGCATGAGAAGAGAAGACTTCTTGAGGAGAATCAAAACTTGTCCAACAAAGTTCTTAAGCTTGAGAAAAAGCTTAAAAACATGGGAGAGGAAAGGAATGAGTCTCATAGTGATGACTCACTCATCCAAAAGTTGGAAGACTAAGTCAAAATACTAAATGAGAGAAACAAATCTCTCAACTTAACTTGTGCTCAACTCACAAGGAAGTCCATTAATTATCTTAAACAAATCAATGAGCTTGAAAAAGACAAGAGGAAGAACATCTCAATGCTTGTCCAAGGAAATTGGAAGTTTGAGAAGATGCTTATTATGAGAAAAAAGTATGGAGATATGACTGGACTAAGTTATAACTCCGAGTCCAATGCCTCTTCCTCAACTCAATGACCCAAGATTGGCTTTCTTAAAGCCAAAAGATCCACTCAACCACCTTCACAACCTTGAAAGATGGAAAAGAAAAATGTGGAGCCACAAACACTTTATTAAAGGCCAAATAAGGTTGAGAAGAAAACATCTACTTCACTCAAGGGTAAAACACCTATGAATCAAGGTAGAGATTGGAAGAAATCCATTGAACCCCAATCATGATCCTATGCACAACTGGTTTAAAATAGACCTCAATCCACCCAAACATCTACCTCTAAAGGAGCTCAAGGGAAGAGCAAGCCTTATTCCTATGACAATGAGGCATGGAATGAATTTCAAACTAACAAGGCTTCCACCTCAAGAGGATTCCAAAGGAATGCCTCTACTTCTAGGAAGACTAAATGATAATCTAGTCAATATAGGAAACCTAGAAGAGCCTAGCAAGCCTTCTAAGATGAATAATCTAGAAGGAAGATAACACAATTCCATATACCTAGAAGGCCCCTTTTTTATTGCTACTATTGTGGCTTAGAAGGGCTCATAAAGGTGGATTGTAGGAAGAAAAAAAATGACATAAAATCCAAAAGAATGCAATCTAGAAGAATGCAAAATAGAAAGAATGTAAACATAAGAAACTATTTTTAACGGGTTGAAAAGAGAAACCTTTAATGAAAGAAGGATTTGACCCAACAACATAGTGCCAAAAGACAAACTTCTTAACTTACTAAGGTTAAGAGAATATGGATAAGAAAGAATGACCCAACATGTTTAGTTATTCACACCGCATTGAGAGCTGAAAGCTCATCAAGATGGTATCTTGATAGCAGGTGTTCAAGACACATGTCTGGTGAAAGAGAATTGTCACGCAACTTGAGGAAACTCAAGGTGTATATGTCACATTTGGTGATGGAAACACTGCCAAAATCCTTAGTGTAGGAACAATAGCAACCCCCGACATTCCATAACTCACTAAGGCTCTCTGTGTGTAAGGTCTTAAGCACAACTTGATAAACATAAGCCAAATCTATGATAAAGGCTATAAAGTTTAATTCTATAAAGATAGATGTGTGATTAAGGATCATAAGGAATACAACATTCTAACCAAAGGAGTGAGGACAAGTGACAATTGCTATGTCATTGAACCCCATTCTCAATAAGGGGACACTTGTCTCATGACCTAAAAGGATGAGACCAATCTTTGGCTTCAAAATTTAGGACATCTCAACTTTAGAGATCTTGTAAGACTTAGCAAGAAAGGGATATTTAATGGCCATTCCAAGCTAAACAGGGTTGATGACCCGATGTGCAAAGGTTGTCAAATGAGGAAACGAACTAGAGTCTCTTATAAGAAAACTACTTTAATAGGGACATCTATACCTCTAGAACTTCTCCATATGGACTTAGCCTGTCTAACCAGAATGGAGAATCTAGGTGGTAAGAGATATTTCATGGTGGTGGTTGATGATTTCTATAGATTCACATGGATAACATTTCTAAGAGAAAAATCTGAGGCTTTCAACGAATTCTTTAACATTTGAAGTTGAAAAGGATATAACCATTAAGAAATTTCAAAGAGACCATGGAAGAGAGTTAAAGAATCATAAGTTTTCAAATTGTAATGAAGAGTTATGAGTAAAATATAGATTTTTAGTCCCTAAAACTCCTCAACAAAATGGAGTGGTTGAAAGGAAGAATATAACCCTTCTCAACATGGCTATGTCAATGTTTATGAGCAAGAACATAGTCAAGAGGTTTTGGGTTGAGGCAATTAGCACTGCGTGCGATGTCTCTAACCATGTCTATCTTAGGCCGAGTACATCTAAAATAGCATATGAATTATGGAGTGAGAAAAAGCCAACTGTGAAATACTTTAAAGTATTTTGTAGCACTTTCTATGTTCTTTGGGATAAAGAACATCTTGGCAAGTTTAATGGAAAAAAATTATGAGACCATGCCCTTAGGATACTCCACCACTAGCAGAGCCTACCGTGTCTACAACATTAGGACTCGCACTGTGAAAGAGTCAATTAATGTAGTGGTAGATGACTTTGAGGCAACTTATAAGCAATGAAACTTGTCAGCTATGTTGTCTGATCATGAGGATGAGAGCTCATTTCACTTGGAAATTGAAAAATCCCAAGATGATTAAGAAGAGTGCTTTTTTCAATCTAGTTCTGAGGATTATATTGAAAAAATTCAACATCAACCCAAGGACAAGAGGCTCACTAAGGGGTTATCACGAGGTAGCATTATTGGTAATCCCAACATTAGAGTGAAGACTAGGAGACAAATAAAAAACATCATTAGTCACTTTTGCTTCACATCTGAAATATAACCAAAACGTATCAAAGAGGCTCTACATGATCTGGATTGGATCTTGGCCATGCAAGAGGAACTAAATCAATTCCAAAGAAATGATATATGATTTCTCATGAAAAGACCAACTGATAAGAATGTCATTGGTACCAAATGGATATTCAAAAACAAACATGATGAATATGGTATGGTGACAAAGAACAATGTCAGACTTGTTACAAAGGGGTATACCCAAATAGAAGGCATTGATTTTGAGGAGACATTTGTTCTTGTTGTTAGATAGGAGTTCATTAGGATTCTCTTGTCCATTGCATACCACTTAAAATTTAAATAATATCAAATGGACGTCAGGAGTGTATTTCTAAATGGAATTCTAGAGGAAAAAGCATACGTAGAGCAACCTAAGGGATTTATGGATCTTTAATTGTTAGACTACATATACAAACTCAAGAAGACATTAAATGGTCTCTAGAAAGCTCTTAGAGTTTGGTATGAGAGACGTACTAAATTCCTTCTTGATCACCATTTTTTAGGAAGCGTGAACAAAACACTCTTCATTAAGAAGAAAAGTTGTCAAATACTCATTATATAGATATATGTAGATGATATCATTTTTAGGTTTACTAGTGAGGAGATGTCTCATGGTTTTACCCAAATAATAAAATCAAAATTTGAGATGAGTATGGAAGGAGAACTAAGGTTCTTCTTGGGTCTTCAAATGAAGTAAACCATAGATGACTTCTTTTTAAGATAAACTAAGTTTGTAAAAGACCTAGTCTCCAAGTTTGGATTGCAATAATCCAAACCTACTAGCATCCCCATTAGCATAAGTGACAAGATCACTAAAGACCTTGAGGGAGCCAAGGTCGACTCTACCTACTATACGAGCTTATTAGGAGTTTTCCCTACTTGACTGTGAGAAGACCAGACATTTCCTTTAATATACGTGCATATGCTAGATATCAAGCTGTGCCTAAAGAATCATATCTTTAGGAAGTTAAGATGATTATCTAATATGTCCATTGGACTATAGAATTTGGGTTGTGGCACCCATTTGACACGACATTTGAGATTATGGGCTACTTAGATGCTGACTAGGCTGATGATATAGAGGATCGTAAGAATACGAGTGAAGGTTGTTTCTACATAAGCAACAGTCTTGTTTCTTAACATATAAAAAAAATTCATCTCATTGTCAACTGTCAAGGATGAGTATATTGCATTCGATAGTAGATCCACCTAACTCTTATAGATAAAGCAAATGCTAAAAGATTATGAGTTAGAGCAAGACACCATGAGTCTATTTATAAACAACAAGAGTGTCATTGACATCTTTAAGAATCCTATCCAACATTCAAGGACAAAGCACATTGACAAAAGATACCATTTCATCCGCCAATTAGTGGAAGAGAAGGTTATGTCTTTAGATTATGTCAAGATCGAAGACCAACTTGCTGACATTTTAACTAAACCTCTTAATTCCAAGTGGTTTGAATATCTTTAGAGTGCTATTGGATTGTACACCATTTAGGGAAACCATGTTGGGTTTTCTAAGCACATGGTGTGCAGTGATGGGAGAGGTAAGAGATACGGGGAGCAAGGCTTATGATCAGATAGAGAGTGGGGAGATCTCACTCCAAAATTGAGCTAAAAATGCTTAGGCCCAGAGTCCCAATCAATTGCAAGATCCATAATCGATTTCACCCTAATTGATTGCAAATCTCACAATCGATTGTGCCCTAATTGATTGCGAATCTCGTAATCAATTTGGAGAGCATTTCTGGGAGAATATTTTCATGTGATTCCAATAGGCACCATACAGGATTTTTGCCTCATTTTCACCCAATTTTGAGTCTCCCTACCTAGCCAAAGCTCCCAACACAAGATTTTTAGGTTTCCATTCTCAAACCCTAAGTTTTCCACTCATTCTAATGGCTCCTCACACAAAGAATACCACTTCCAAGGGTGGTTCCTCCTCTAATCTACCACAAAACCTAGGCAAGAGACCCATGGTGGAATCACTACCCCGTCCTCATTCCAAGAGGAACATCGGTTCCTTCTCTCCTTACCATAATGCCATGAGTTTTGAGACGTATCAACGGATCTTTTCGAATTATACCATTATCTATGAGAAATTCATGCAAGTGGAAACAATTTTCACTGCTCGGTTATTAGAGACCATTGAGGTGAGACAATGGCTATTTCTCTTTTCTATCAATGACCCCATTCAGGAGGAAGTCATACAAGTCTTCTATGCCAACGATTAAAATGCTCCTTCTATATGATAGTGAATGGAGTGGTTCTGAAGGTTAACCTCAATCATTTCTCTCACATGCTTGGTATGCCTCGCATCACCAATAATGACATACCATTCCCTATTCACAAACTCACCATAGAGTAAAAGGAAGCACAGATTGAGAGACTGTGTGGTCGGTTTATTACTTAGGCTGAGGATTTGAAGAATATCAACTTCAGACTGATGGTGAAAGTCCTTCACATACAACATCCTTCCTACCACTCATAAGAGCAACCTCACCAATGACGCCACCATTCTCAACTCTCAAAGGATAGATATGCCCTTGATCATTTATCATATGATGATTTGAGCACATGAGTCGAAGCATTCCATAGATAGTCTGCCTTATCCGACTCTTATGATGAGTATCATGGTAGCCGAGAAGATTCTCTTTAAGGTCACTGCCAAAGGCAGCAAGGATGGGCATGTAGTGGGTCATTGGATCCTGAAGAAGATGGAACTGATTTAGGAGGATACAATGGCACCTTCATCCACTTCTACTCTCAAGCCAGGGCCATCCAGAGCTCACTATGCTTCTATGAAGTTCATCATGATGGAACTTCACACATTAGTGCGCAAGGTCTCACACGTTCTAAAAAATTAAAAGACCCTTGCCTCCAATCAAACGAAGCTGGTGGCAGGCCACAATGCAGATCATCATAAGCACTTAATCCATATGGAGTCCATCAATTGCTTAGAGAGTGATGTTGAGCCCGAGCAAGAGGAGGTGTTTGACCTCTAGCCTCTCACTTCTAGGAGGACCCACACTTAGAAGATGATGTTGCATATGAGTCTGGTGGTGTTGGTGGAGGTGGTTCTAAGATCTAGGAGGTGGATGATGATGATGATGATGATGAGGAGGAGGAGGAGGAGGAGTATGATGAGGATGATGAGGAGGATGATGCAGAGAAAGAAGATGATGAGGACCCCGAGTATAGGGGAGACTGAGCTTGGGTGTTTACCCATTTCTTTCCCTAAGGGCATGCTATATTGTATATATATATATATTTTGGACAGTTTGTTTTTGTAGTTGTACTCATGCCCATAGTGGCATTACATTTGTATGAGATGTCTGTCATGCCCAAAGGGGTTGTAGGTGTTCGAGGCTTGTGTTCAATGTATTTTCATGCCTAGGGGAGTCCCCTAGTTTCTTATTCTTTACAGCCTCAAGAGCTTGAGCTTGATGTACTCTTTTATTTTATTAATATAATGGTTCTTATTTAGGTCATGGTTTGCATAGTTTATATCTTGTCAATTCTTACCAAAAAGAAGAAGAAATGGTTCAAATCCAATGATTAAGTGGTTATGAGATGTGAAAGTGAGGGGGAGTCACTTTTCACATATAGAGGGAGTTACATCTATAGAGATAGAGCACTCAAATAGGGGGAGCTTGTCAAACCACTTAACCAACAAAAATTAAATTTTTATATAAACTAACAACTTAAAAGCATCTACTTGTATCTTATGAAATTGTTATTTATATTGCTCATATCTTATTCAATTGGCATGAAGAAGGTGTTTGTTTTGTAGTTGTGTGTAGATGACTCAAAGCATAAGGCATGAAGATCATATGTTGAATCCATGTTGAGTCTTGTGTAACTTTGAGTCCATGTAAATTGGGTCTTTGGGAATAATGTAAAAACTATAATTCAGTGTATTTGGATTTTGCCATAGAATTGACAAGGGGAAGATTGTTGATGTATGTCAATCCCATGGACAAATGTGTAGTGGTCTGTGTCTTGTAAGTGTCTCATGCTCTCATAAGTTCAAGACACGAAAATAAAGAAGACCAAAAACTTGAAGAAGAAACCAGAGACTACCTTAGACTTTTCCTATCAATAAAGGTATAAATCATGCATTGCATATCATTTTGAGACCCTAAAATCAATGTAGACATAGTGGTAAGTCTCTCACAAAACCTAAGAAAAAAAGGACAAAGGACAAACCCACTTGGAGTGCCAAGACTAAGATCTCAAGATCTTGGAGCCGCAATCAATTATGAATCTCGCAATTGATCTCAGCATAATTGATTAAGGATCTAGCAATCAATTATGACCCATATTTGGGAGCAATTCTGAGACTCCTGAGAGTTAGGCCTCATAGGATGTAATCAATTGTGGAATAGATTTGGGCCTTGACTCCCAGACCCGCAATCGTTTGAGGATCTCACAATTGATTACAAGCCTGATCTTGAGCCATAATCAATTGTGAGCCAAAATCGATTGGGGATCTCCCAATCGGTTGTGAGGACATCTTTGACAAAATATAAAACACAATTTTCAATATGAGATTTTTGAAATTCGAACCCCATTTTTTGAATATAAGTTTTTAAAGAGATGCTTGTTTTAAAAGATTCAAATCCAAAGGTTATGGGTTCTCCTCACCCCTATAAAAGGGAACTTTTGTCAATAGGGTAAAGTATCTTCAACACTCCAAACTACCTAGAGAGGGTTATAAAGCTTACTATATTGAGAGCCTCCTCCCTGAGAAAAACACCATTACTCTATTGGTTTTGAGCTTAAATAACTAACATCATACTTTAGAATCACTCTCTTTCTCTTGTCTTGAAAACCACTCTACGACCATTGAGGAGAACTTGTGGTGAGTCTTTATTAAGAGGAAACTCACATTTAATTGAGCTCAAGAAGCATTAGAGCCAAGAACTTGAAGCTTGTGGGTAGCTAAGGCAAACTAGCTTAATAAGGAGAACCCCACTTTATGCAACTAGTAACATCAATCATTTTGTGATAATATTTGCTTAACCTTGCATTCATTTGTATTTATACTTATAATTATGTTTGCTTTGATTCTGACAAAGACACCGAAAGCTTGATTACCTTCACCGAAGACACTAGAAGTAGTACACACTTACTGGAGACACTGAGTGTTGTTGTTTAGATTGCTTGTGAGCAAGTAATTAGGTTTTTGTATATTGACCTAGGTTGTAATAGTACCTAAATGAAATATACATAAGCTTGGTGGTGAGATTTGGAAGAGTGGGCATAGGCCTTAGTGCCGAACCACTATAAATCTCTTGTTGTAGATTGAGTGTGTGATTGTTTGTCTCTTTACTTTTATGCTCATTACTACTTTTGCATATTACTTGTTTGATAAAATACTTGAGTAGATACCTTGCAACACACTTACACACACACTTGGGCTAAGTTAAAAAGACTAAAATCAATCCCAAGATTTTCAAAAGGGGGTAAACAAAAATTAGATATCCTATTCACCCCCTCTAGAATAACTTTAGTGCAATTTCACACATAATTCTCGAGACATTCTTTACTTGTAGTGATATGAAAGAAAGCACTGAAATCTATAACCTAAGATTTAGATTTATAATCATGTGTAAGATTCAAAGCAAGATCAAAAACATCAAATGCAATTTTCATAGTAGCATCCTTTTCCTTGTTGTTTCCATGCTTCTTCTTTTGTTCCTAATAATCCTCCCTTTTTGGCACAATTCCAACATTATGGTGTTGCCCCTTGATTTGGATCTTATATGGTGTTGCCATCTTTCAATCGCCCTTTCACTATTCTCCACATTCAGTGCACTAGCCAATGATTCACTTGAGGATTTTCTACATTTTTCCTCCCTGAGATTACACTCATAACATTATCAAATTTTAGTGTGCCTAAATTCAAGGAATTACTTAATGCTTGGACCAAATTATCTAAATTCTCTAGTAAAGAGGGGAATTTTAACAATGCCCTAACTTCATTATCAAAGTTGATGCCTATTGAGGTTAACTAGGTAGTAACTATTTTGAACTCATTTAAATGTTCAATAATATCCTCACCAGTAACCATCTTATGTGAAATAGTCTTTTCATAAAAATAAAAAAAAAAAACCCTACTAAAAGAAAATGGTTTCTTGTACATCTGCGACAAATCAGCGATTAGATCTTTCATGGTTTTCTATTTAGATATATTAAAATCAAATGCCAATGATAAAGAGAAATGAATTGTACATAGGTATTTTCTGTCGAGCACCACCTAATATGAATCGGACATTGTCGCAAGTTTCTTCACTTTTCTTCCAAGACACTAATAAAGATTCTTTTAATAGAGGTAATCCTCTATGTGCTTCTTCTAGAATGCAAAATATGAATTATTGAATTTCTTAACCATGGACTTTGTGATTTCTTCTATCCTTGTCATTGCTTCCACTCGAACTGAACCTTTGATGCTAGTTAAGATTGTAACCCTTTTAAAAAAGGATCTTGGGATGCAATAATAATTATGAAATAAAAGTAAATGAAATAAAAACACCACAAGACACAAAAACGTTATCACTATTTTGGAAGAAAAACCATGGAGCCATAAAAGCATTTTCACTATTTTGGAAGAAAATATGCATCCCAAGATGCTATAAGCTTACAAGCTCTCTCTCTCTCTCTCTCTCACTCATAAGGGTTTCATAAACTCTCTTGCCTCAAACCACATTCTCTTCTACATAGATCTAATCGTCCAAAATGGCATATAAATACCCCCAAGGAATTAGGATTGAAACAAACACATAAAAATACATTTGTATCCTTATGTGTGAACCTCAAAATTCGTGTGTTAGGAAGTTCAATTGATCGAATGTGTCATAGCTAGTGGCGTATTCTGGTTAATCTATCTAGATTATCCTTGATCAATTCACATTTTCAATCTTTAATTCTTCTTCCTCTGCTTGTTCGATTGAGCTCCATCTTTGAACGATCAAGCCTGTCAGGTTAATATATGCGATTCCTCCCTCCCTAGGATCATCACACCAGGCCCCATACACAACACATTCATTTCATTGTTGCTCTTTTTTTTTTTTTTTTTTTTTTTTAATTAATTCTGAAGATGTTTATAAGTGGTTAGTTGAATCCCAGAGTCGTTGCCTCAGCTTTAGTTTTGATGACATTTATAATTCTAGGTTTTGTGGCAAATGCACCTTTCCTAGTGGCTATTCTTTAAGGTTGCTCCCTACCTTTCATGGGCCATAATTTTCTGCAAAGTTGCTCGCATGCTATCAAGGTTGCCGTGATTGTTCTTTATCGCTAGGAAGAGAAGTAAGGTAGGCATAGTCATTAACTTTGTCAATGATTTCTCAAATCTTCAGTTCTCCATGGCTATTGTGGCATGTCCTTTATGGTATGTAGGAGTCATGATCCTCTTTAGTAAGTTAAACTACATTAATGTGTGTTGAGAAAGTGTTTTGAATTCAACCTGAATATTGTACCATCCGAAGAGTGACTCAGTGTGACCCATTTTTTGATTTTGACCGGATTTAGGATTGCTAATCCGAACCTGTTTGAGGGTATTATTATTATTTTATGATGTTGGATGGGGGAGTTTTGACTTGCATTAGGTTTTAGGGTTTCTTGGGATGCACGTTGTTATATTAGAGGGATGTATGAGTGTTTTGGGAGTGCAAAAGACTAATATACTTTGGTGGTGAAAGGCAAGAACAATTTATAGAGAGTTCTTTGGGTTTTTCCTTTGGGTTTTGGGAACTTGTCTGAATAAACTGTGTAGTGTGATTGTTCTTTGTCATTTACTATTTTCTCATTTTGTTTCAAGCCATTGCATACTTGAATCTGATCTGTTTTGTTCCGCTGTGTGTCACAACAATGTGTAATAAGAGTTTACACTGACACTTTTACAAAAATTTAAAACTCTTGCTCAAATTTGGTAGGAATCTTTATTTATTTATTTGTATGCATGTCACGTTTTGAGTTCTGCTTCACATTAATGTGTTTAAACTAACTTTTCAAAAAAAAAAAAAAAAAATGTAATTAAACTGATTGTAGGGAATCCGGATTCTTATGGTGTCTCATTGTTATCTAATGTAGCTCTTCTTCCTCTTAGGGAGGTGATCTTCTATGATCAGCATTGTTGTTGCCAGAGTGTGACGTGCAACAAAGATTGACACGTGATGTATTTTTTAAATTGGGGCATCATTTTGAATTGAGTACCTTTTTTACTCTTTAACCCTATATTCACCACTTGTCAACCCATGGTGTGATCACACATTGGTCACACCAGTGATTGTCACAGATGATTTGTACTCATCTTTGTATCGTCAACAAAGATATGTTGACTACGAACCTTGCCCCGGCGATTCAAACGCTAGGCAGCTTAGGTTTGGCACCGTCCCCGTAAGGCAGTCAATCGGACTGGGCTTGAGCTCCACTCAATACACTGGGTTCGAACTCTACCCATTATAACACAATGGGCTTCAGACCGAGATTGGATTACCCGAATTGAGTACATTGGCCGATACAAGGGGAAGTTAAAATTGTTCATAAGTGAGAAAAATCCATCAAATTCAAAAACACATCATTAAAAAAATTAAAAACGTTACATATGCACTCATATCACATCAATTTTGCTTTATTAAAAATAAGAAGTAAAGCTGCCCCATTTATTATCAAGATAGTTGCTTTTATATTATAACACATATAATATATTATATATTAAATCCGACATGATATATTTTGTAGATCGGGCTGGGCCGAGTATTTCGGGCTTGACTGAAGTGTCTGCCTGAACTCGGCCCAAACATTACTTTAGGCCTAGAATCATGACACAAACTCAGCCTAGCTTGAAATTACCTTAACCCAGCCCACTTAAATGTCGGGGAACATGCCAGGCTATAAGCCAGCCCAGCCCCATTGATAGCTGTAGTTCCCTGAACAGTGAATTGGAGTTTTGGTTGGCCGGATACAAACAGTGGTAAACAACTATGATTTTCTTCTTCAATGAGGTGCTGAAGCTATTGAAGTTGATTAAACCTGGTTTATCAAATCCTAAATCCCTTTCTTTATTCTAGCTTCCCTTTCCTTATCAACAATCCTTGCTGCTTTCCCATTCAATACAGTACAATACTGTCTACTACATTCCATAATACATTACTTACATTCCATAATGCATTATTATAAAATTCAATACCGTTTACAAGATTGTTTTCAACATGTCTCTTTTCCCTCTTTGATTGTCTGTGATGAAAAAACCTGCCATATTGGCAAATGATGTATTTTTAAATTTGATGGCTCTTTTTGGACACATACTTTTTGAACTAAACACTTTTTTTTTTTTTTATGCTTTTAACCCCAACACACCACATGTCAGCTTATAGTTGCTCACAGACATTTTCATTGCAGAACATTTGTTTCCTATGTTTCAACATCCTTCCTACAATACTACCAAAAAAATTACATCCTTTATATATGGTCATGGGTAGCATCATCATTTTTGCTCATGTCTAACAAACTAGCTTTATTTCAGTTAAATTGGATGGTTCCAGCCTTTCTCATTGGGAAGAGTTAGTTTGAATCCGCTATGATTAGCACTGATCTTATCGAATATTTTGATGGGACCATTAAAGCTCCACAAAAAGACCTTTCCAACACCGACACTTTAAACCCAATTCTACACAAGAGAAAGCAAAACAGTTTTGTTAAAAACTCTCTTATGATTATATTGGCTGAAAACCTTTTTATCCAAGTTCATAACTTGCCTACTTCTTGTTGTGTGGAAGCCTAGATTTAGATCGTGTGCTACAAAAATAGAAGAAATTAATGCAAACAGAAATCACACACAAAGAATTAGACGATTTAACGTGGTTCGGCTTAAAGCTTATGTCCACATGTAAAAACAGCTAAAGAGCTTTCACTATGAGCAAACAGAGATTACAATGAACCTTGTGGCTGCCATTTTCTCATTGATCTTATTCAGGCTTCTTAAAAAGAAAAATCCATGCATGCATATCTTACCAAACCCTATTTTTCCTAAGTGGGCTCAAAAAACCAAAAATAACACTTGCCAAAACCAATAGTTGCCAAAATCGTGAACTCACGACACAGTTCTCGCTGAGACCCATGTGAATTTAAGACACGAACTCAATAAATCTCTACCTTGGCTTTAATTCTACCAAGGTTACATAGTACTAAAAACTCTACTCACATCTTCTCTACATAAACCTAAAGGGTAACTCTAGATGCTATGAATACCTGTATCTTTGACAAGACACAGAACCTGTGACGTGCACTGCACTCCACCTTGACCCACATTCTAGAACCACTCTAGAGAAAACTTACACTTGTCCTTCTTAATGGTATGTAACTAAAATGCACCTTCACCTCAAATTAGAATCATATCCTATTTATTATCACCGCAAACAACCATTGGCCTTGAAGAATCACCGCTATATATACCATCGAATCAATTCGGTCCTAACACCATTTGACTCAATCATAACACGACCAATGCACATGTATAGCTGTCCTAAGCTGACTTGCCTAATCAACTCTAGAAAGTGACCTCAATCCCTCATCTCTAACCATAGGAACTATCTCTCCATTGCTTATCACTTGGAAACTCATTACACTTGTCTCTGTCCCAACCGTGAATGAGACTCTATACAAGCACTAGTTATTCCATGTACTATATTCCAACTACTTATCAAGGTCAAAAGAATACCATTACTCATTGTATTCTCCATCAGACGATACAAACTATCACCCCACTTTTCCCCCTTTATTAGGACCAAGCAGCCACATGTGATTTTCATGGCTCCACCTGTAGTTGAATACCTATAATTCTTGGAGTCCAACTAGCTTAGGAATATTAAATTCTTTTGCATCTTTAGGACATATGCCCCATTGCTCAAAGTATGAACTACTCCATTAAATATCTTGATCTCTACCATCCCAACACCCATGACGTCACAAGTAGACTTGTCACTCAAATAAACAAAATTTGTTTTCTTCTCTTGGAACATATCAAAATATTTTTTTGGAGCATATATGAACATAACAACCTGAATCTAATATCCACTCATCATAAGAAAAAGTGTCAATACCTTTAAAGACTATGAGAACATCTCCAATTTACTTCTCTTGTTCCTTTGCCAACGATATACTAGGACTATCACTTTTCTTCTTGTTAGTATGTTCTGAACAATCTCTCTTCATATAGCCATATTCTTTGCAATGAAAGCACCACACCTTACCATTTCCTTCAGACTTGGGTCTAGATTAACATTTATCACTTTCAAAACCTTTTTCATTTATTTCTCCTACAAACAAACCTTCTTCCTGCCTCTCACCATTTTTTTAGATAACTTTTTCCTCAATTTCGTAGATTGCAAGGATGCTTTAACATCTTCTATAGAGATGGTATCATTTCCATAGAATAAGGTCATAATAAAATGTTCATATGATGCAAGTAAAAAGTATAAAACAATGATAGGTTGATCTTCATCATCAATTTTAATATCAATGTTTTTCAAATTCATAATGATTTTATTGAAATCATCCAGATGAGCCTTCAGAAACATATCTTCTCTCATCCTCAATGTGTAGAGGCTTTGTTTCAAATGCAACATATTCATGAGAGACTTGGTCATGTACAAGCTCTCCAACTAGACCTATAGTCTAGTGATAGATTCCTCATCTGCAACCTCTCGCAATACTTCATCAGCCAAACACAACTGAATTGCACTGAGTTTCTAAATTCCTCTCTATCGTCTTCCGACATTATCGCAAGAAACTTTTTCTTCCCTACCAAAGCTTTGGCTAGTCTCTATTAAACTAACAATACATGCATCTTCACGTGTCATAGGTTGAAGATGTTTTTCTTGTCGAATTTCTCTACTTTATACTTTGCAACCACGTTAAAAACCCCAATCACAACCTAAGGCTCTGATACTAGTTTGTTGTGGAGGCACCTAGATTTGGATCGTGCGTAACAAAATTAGAAGAAGAAATTAATGCAAACAACAATCATACACAAATAATAAGATGATTTAACATGGTTCAACTTAAAGCCTACATCCATGGGCAAAAACGGGTAGAGAGCTTTCACTATGAGCCAACAAATATTACAATGAACCTTGCGGCTGCCTTTTTCTCCTAAACCTTATTCAGGCTTCTTAAGAAGAAAAATCCCCACACACCTTACCAGACACTACTTTTCCAAAATAGGTTCAGAAAACCAAAATAACACTTGGCAAAACCGGTAGTTGCCAAAACCATTAACTCACGACACAGCTCTCACATTTAAGACACAGTCTCAACACTTCCAAAGTAATTTATGAATAACTCCAAAACAATTTATCCAACAATATCAAGTTCGGGAATTCTCCTTCTCAGACAACTACACACTGACTCAAAAAAATAATTACAAAATTACTTGCAAGAAGTGACCAGGACAACCAATGCTCTGCCATGAGGCATCCTATTTGTTATTTTGACATCACAGCCAATGTTTTAAATGATCTTTGTGTTATTATGATACATTTTTTGCAGCCATGGAGAGCCGAGGTGAACCACCTACTCTCAACAAGTTGCATGCTTGAATTCTTAGTCATGAACAAAGTCTCACTCGCTTGTTATCATCTACTGTTTCTCAAGGAATGACTGAACATGTTTTTGTTGCATCGTGCCACAACCGTGTAGCTCTAGATAGGGTATCAGAAGACCTAGTAATTCTAATCTTGCAGACAATACTCAAGTCTCCTTTGCCAGCAATGCCAACCCATCTCGAGGACATTATGGTCGTCATTCATTCGACTACAACACTTATAACATCTTTTTGAGAGGTGGAGGTGTGAACTCTAATGAGTTCAGAGGTCTAATCTCCCTCTAATGAGATTATCTTCCTTCATATTGTCATATTTTTCTGCTGATTTGAATGTTGGAGACCTTATAATAGGTGATCCACCGTCTATGTTTGACAGAGGTTCGAGACATATAGAGAGGCATTTGGGTTAGAAGGAGCTGTGAAGCAGCTAGAGACCATTGTGGTATTTGACTTGGGGCCTAGAACACCATTGAGGTCTTGGTTAACATAGTTTGGCGGGAAATGTTATGGTGTCGGTGATCTACTAGGCATTTTGTCTTAACTGAAAAAATAGAAAGGGAGGCCTTTGTCCCTACAACTTCTTACGGGTGACAACATTAAAACAAGGAAACAAAAATTGGACAGCCAAATTACATCAGTCAAGTAGTATAAGTAGAATTTGACAATTTGCTTCGCAATTTTCTCATCTTAAGTCCAAAAAGAAAAATGGAAAAAATATCTAAATATGAATCCAACCCTTCCTCTACGTAGGTAGATTATTTTCTTAACCCCTTCACCTGCCGTATGTGTACTTGTGCGCCTTATAGTTAACTTTATAGTGAAACTAGACAATAACTGACATAAATACAGTCTGATTTTCTTTATGAACTCCTACTTACGCAACGTGCTTTTTTTTTTTCCTCTCTTAAAATTGTTTTTCTTTCATTCTTTACATTTTGTAGAATCTCATCGTAGCTGGTTCGGACACCACATCCATCACCCTGACATGGGCCCTCTCCCTAATATTGAACAATGCCAACGTACTAAAAATGGTCCAAGATGAGCTGGACGCCCACATTGGCAAAGATAGACAAGTGGATGAATCAGATATCAAGAATCTGGTGTACCTTCAAGCCATTGTCAAGGAAACATTGCGCCTTTACCCTCCAGGACCCTTATCAGTACCACGCGAGGCCATGGAAGACTGTCAAGTAGGTGACTATCATGTTCCCAAAGGCACACGTTTACTTGTGAACATATGGAAGCTACAACGAGACCCACGAGTGTGGTCAGACCCTCACGAGTTCCGACCAGAAAGATTTCTCACATCCCATCCGGACGTGGACGTTTGGGGTCAGCATTTTGAGTACATCCCATTCAGCTCCGGTAGACGAGCATGCCCTGGGATTGCTTTTAGCATGCAGGTGTTGCACTTGGCGCTTGCTCGTTTGCTTCATGGATTCAATTTGGTGACCCCGTCTCACGCACTAGTAGACATGAGGGAAGGCTTAGGCATCACCATGCCTAAAGTAACCCCACTAGAAGTCCTCCTCACTCCGCGCCTTCCTTCTAAGCTCTATGAAAACTAGACAGACAGATTGATGAGGAGTTGCAATATTGATGATATTCTACTGTTGAACATCGGCTGTGTGGTATGTCTAAATAATTTGTAGAATAAAATGCCCTTGAGTTATTGTTTGAGGTATATGCATGTTTTGGTGTATGATATTTGTTTATATCAATTCGGATTCTTTTCGTAAGATAATGAAGGATCTAGTACTGAGAGTTCTTGTAGATGAAATGTTATATAACTGTTGTACGTCTAGATTATCCCAAGAATGATCTATTCTCGTATATAAAAATGTATTCAATCCAATCATATTATTAGCATTTTTTTTTATTCACGAGTTATGGTTCTAATGTGCCCTACTCGATGTGATATCTACGAGGATGCCATGCTCAAAACAAAGGGCATTTGATTATTATACAGAGCCAGGTATCTTCTCAAACTGAATCATTGAGGCTTTCATTTCTTAAAATTAGAACTGTACGTAGTGATAGCCTCACCAGCCCTCTTCCTGTATGGAAGGCCGGGGAGGGGGAGGTTACTGAGAGACCCGCACAAGAGGATGCCTATCAGTACATGGTCGGGTATGTCGTTAGTAGGAGATCATATTCCAACCAATGCTCCACATTTTATGGAGTAAGAAGGGGATGTTTCCAGCATATTTTCTTGACTACTCTGTAGAAGTGTTTTGGAAAGAAAAACCCTATGAATGGGAATTTTTCTATGAAGTTTGTGAAACCTTCTATATTATATGGGTGGGAAGTCTTGGATTTTGGGATGAATCCTGGAGTTTACAAATCACCTGGAAAAGTTATCAAGTTCATCAAACTCATATCCGCATAATAAGGAGTTAATTTTAGGATCTTTAGGTTAGGGCTGAGCGGTTATAGGTTGTACCATACCATAGGCTGCCTGAGTATCCAGTTAATAGATCAAGCCAGGCGTAGTTCTTACTATCATATTGCTTGAGGATAGTTGAAGCCTCCCACTTTATGTGCAAGAGACTATGGCCAAGTTAACCTTGAGATACAATCAAGCTTGGGCTTAATCCTGTCTCTCAACAAGATATACTCCCTAAAGACACACATGATATTTTCTATACAAACTTATTGTCTTTTATGGTTGGGTACACAAATCAAAATCAAGTAACAAAACTTGTCCAAATTTTATCAAAATTCAGTAGTGTCTTCTCTTAACAATGTGAACATCATATGTCAATACCAAGTCATAAAGATAAGGTTAACATCTCCAAGCCTGGCTAGTGGCAAATCAGCCTAACCTGACCCTATTCAGTCATGAATCCAAATCATTCACTAATTCAATGGACCTACCATTCGCGACAGTCCAAAACTCCATTAGAACAGATCTACAATGTCAAAAAAGAATCTTGCGACTCCAATGTGAAGTACAAGGTGCGCTTCAAGTGCCTATATCCTTATCCACACCCACACCTATATCCCTATATCAGCACATATGCGCATGTGAATGTACATGTGGGTGATATGTGCATTACCTTGCTGTGCCAAAATAACATGAGAGAGAATTCTATCAAAATACACAAAGTAGGGGGAAGAGTTATCATATATATATATATGCTATTTTTAACTTCTCACCCACCCAATGTGGTAAAAAACAAAAACATCATTTAATTTTTTGTTTTAATAGGATTTTAAATAGCTCTTAAAGAACTAAAGTAAGAGAGGGGATTTCTTTCTAAGAAAATAAATTAAAATAAATAAAGATTGAAATAATTGGAGACTTGACTTTTTAACTTTCCATATTTATTTTTGTATTTTTGATAAGTAATATCTTTCTTTTAAATACCAAAATTAATGACTATTAGGATGCGTTTGGATTTAGGGAATTGGAAGAGTGGAAATGGAATTGGGGTACTCAAATCCATTTCCATCATTTAGGATTGATTTTAAATCACAGAAATGGATTTAGGTAAAATCCCCAAGGAATTAGAATGAAGAATTGAAGCTCCAAATCAATGGAATTGAAATAACTACCAAGAAGCTATTATTTCCAATTCCTTCTTATAAAATAACATGTGTCCAAAATACCTTCACCAATGCTTTAAGTTTATCCAAATGACTAAAATGCCCTCCTCCTCAAGCAACTGTGAGGAGTTTTATAAGACACAAAATACCCAAAATGCCTTATGTTATTTTATTAATTGACCAAAATACCCCTAAATGGAAAATCTAAGTTCATGTTAGCTATGCTTTAGGTCTATTCAATGACTAAAATGCCCTCCTCCCTCCAGCAGCTGTGATGAGTTTTTTTAGTACACAAAAAATCCAAAATACCCTCTATTATTTTATTAACTGACCAAAATACCCCTAAATGGAAAATCTAGCTCATGTTAGCTATGC